>JAVQKC010039672.1:0-19639 GCA_036025475.1 Philypnodon macrostomus
CTGCCAGTTTGCGCCTACGGCCCCTCCGACCACCACCGAACACCAATCACACAACCACATTCATTCATAGGCAATGTGGGTTAAGTGTCTTGCCCAGGGACACAACGACAGTGTGTGCTCAGACGGGGACTCGAACCACCAACCCTCTGGTCGAGGGGCGAGTGCCTACCCCACTGCACCACTGCCGCCCACTGCCGGTTGTTGTGTCACATTCAAAAGCATTTTTCTGTGAATCCTAAAGGCTGAGGAGTAAAGTAAAAAACAAAAGACCCAATAAAGTGGCCAGTGGTATTGTTGACTTTACTTAATGCAAATCAAATGAATACACTAGTAATTGTAATCTGGCTTTTGCATTCACACCAAACAAGCAATCTTGGCATATTTTGATTTTTCTAATTTGGCAAAGATGTTCTAACCAGCCCGACCTCCATTTTGGATCCTTTACGGCTCTCAAAAGGTCACTGCCCCTCATCATCACATCAGAAACTAGCCAACTGTAAACCGGCCAATTGTATCGCTATTAGCCGTTAGCATGCAGTCAGCAGAGCCATTTGGGCTTTAGTTAAGCTGGTATTTAAATGACTTCACAGTTTAAGCTTGATTAACTTCTTTTAGTCTTAATGTCTAATATAAATCAGACCAAGTACGTTCGCTATCAATGGTTTGATGTCAGAGTGGCCACAGTGACAACCATTTCCCATTTGTAACTATAGTGCTAGCATAAAACCTTAGCCTTAAGCCAAAAGAAGCCAATTAAATCTGTCTTTTCGAGCAGACGTTTTTATATTGAAGTCCCTCACAAAGGTTATTTCGACAGAGGCGGGAACTATTTATCGTCAAATGCGTTTTTTTTTTTTACCACGGGTCACAGTGAAACCAATGAACATAGCTTTTTTTGGAGTCTTTTATTGCAATGTATTGGGTTTTATAGTGTCCTTGGTATAAAATGGCACTTTCCCAGCATGCCCAGCTACCGTTTCCACATGGGTAGATGGATGTCTTCGTGCTAATGGTTTAATTTTGCAGTAATTCAATAAGCGCTTTCTCCCATGGTACCTTACACATTTATATGGAGTCTATAATAGCGCCTTGACAGTTAGAGGAGTGGGGAAAGTCTCCGGTGGGTAGAATGGGTGTTAATTCCTCCTCTTAACACATTTTGAACATGCTAAATGAGATCTAATGCGCAGTGATGACTTGTTCCCTGATGTTTCGCAGCCTACAGCCAGGTGCATACCAATAAAGGTCCATGTATAAATAGATTTGAAGACATTCGAATGACTTTCAAAAGAATGTTCTGAAGACCTATCTGAATCCAGTCGTGGGACCACACAGTGTTTTTTGAGGGCTTATTTTGTTGAAGTTTGCTTCTGTCTTCTGTAGTGTGTCGGTGAATTGTGTTAAAGAGTTAAAGGAGGCACTATCACGCTCAAAGGGATATTAAAACCCATCTCCATGTAGGCCTATACAGGAGCCTATGCGTAGTATTTATATGAACTATAATTGGCTTATTTTGGTTTTCATCCACTTGTTTCTCTCAGAAGATCTGGCAACACTGACTGTAGGTTATTTCCACAATTTCATCAGTGGTTGGCTGCTCACATCTTTCTGTCTCTTCATGCTATTCCCGAAAACAGACGAAGTGATGTTGAGATCGGGATTATGGAAGTAATCCTGGATTCAGAAGCCATTTCTCGCTCAGGTTGTACTTTGAAAAAATGAAGATAAGACAATAGTATCTCATGACTTTACTGCAATTCGTAACACTGTATTACACTGTGTACTTTTGGGAGAATTTGTACACATTTGTTGTTGTGAATTGCGACGGTGAAAAAGGAGTTGTGGGTGTGAAGAGGGTGCCGGAAGTGCAAATCAAGTGAATCAAGGCTTAGACGTGTCAAACTGAGGCTGCAAAACAATGTTGTGAATGCAGCTTAGATTAGACTGATACTATGTCACCAATGACGAGGTTTCCAGCAACTGTGGGCCATAGGCGGGGCACACCCTGGAAAATGGCAGAGCTAACCCGACACAAGGAGGACATGCAGACTCCTTTATATATCCTGTCACGATGCAGATTACTTTGCAGTTTAGGTTCCTGGCACTGAGTTGTGGTAATACAAATAAAAGTAAGATGCCTTGAATAATTCAGGCTTAGCGGCCCTCGACCGTTTCTTTATGCAAACCATGTATTTATTAAAATGCTTGCTCCGGTGTGTTGATCTGTGCCTGGGATGACGCACTCTCGATGATTTCACTTGACGCACGAAGAAAAATATGTAAATTGAGAACACCAGTATGACTAACAAGTGCAATATTTTCTAGGACAAGTCAGCACTGGACAGCTCCAAGTGACCTACAAAATGTACTTTTAGAGCCACGGTTCAGATCGAGGGCTTTGACGCAACTGCAGGCCTGAGAGAGATGCAAATTATGATGTTGGTTTGAAATGATAGATGTGATGACTTTTCCAATATTACATATTGCCATGACATATGCATCAGCTGTTATATATTTCTGAATTATTTATACATTCAGTATGATCTTAGATGCATTTTGTTATGAGCTGCCATTTTCCTGAGCTGCTCTTTTTCTTTAAATTGTCTAATATTAAGGTGGGACACATAATTTTTATTTGTCGATTTTTTACAATCGATTTTCGCAGAATCTAATTTTCGATTTTTTAATATATATTTTTTTTAACTAAACTCGAGGTCAAATGCTCTTAATTGGTACGTTAAATACACAAGCTAGCAATGGCATATTACATGCTAATCTATTGGGGAGCAAAAAATTGATTTCCCACACGCCAGAGACCACACCCATAAATATGAAGCAATATCAACTGTCGAATTTTTTTGTTTATATGTAACTGTACAAACTGTATAGCTTATATATATTCTATAACCAATTAAACTTGCAATGCATTTATTAAATTTTGAAGCCAGTGTTCTACAATTCACAATAATATATGTTGTTCAAGTTCACTCTGTGGCAATTCCTCCTACATTTGTACACAGCTTTGGCAGCCAGTGATTATCTTTGCACTAAACTGCTAACATCCACCTAGCCTACACCCTCACAGCTAACAACTCCAAGTGTCTGACGTCATTGGTTCTGTAAAAGCCCTTCAGTCCTTCCACGGGAGCCAGGTTTTTAACAAGCGCCACCCACACGCTGCCAACTTCACCGCGCCACTGTCCAAACACGAGCGAACCATCACACTCTGCACCCTGGGAGGAGGAGGAGGACACGCTAGCCAAAACAATAGTTATCCCATCACAACCAGGCTGTTTTAGAGGATTTTAAGCCACTGACAAACGTAATCTTTTTTAGCAAGGGCTATATTCCCTGTTTGTGTATGTATATATAATCTCATCTAGTTTACTTGATTTTTTTGGAACAGTCTTTAGACCGGTTTTAGTCCTGGTGCTTTTACATCTGGTTTAGTCCCAGTTTAGACCTGATTTTGCCCTAAGATAATCTTGCATTATTGTCTTGGTTTAGACCTTTGTTCAGCCCTGATTTGAATGCCCAGGTTCCAAATTGGTCTAGTTTTATTTTATGATTATTCAGGTTTAGTGTAGTCTAGTCTAGACCTGGTTTAGTACTAGTTTAGACCTGGTTTGGTAGACCTTGTTCAGTCTTGATTTAGACCTTTGCTAACCTTGGTTCAGAACACCATTATTCTGGTTTAGAGTGGTTCAGACCTGGTCAAGTCTTAGTTTTGATTTGGTTTAACCATTATTTAGACCTGTTTTTGTATCTACTTACTGCCCTGGTTTGACCCTGGTTTATAGTTACTATGACTTACTTTTGGTGGGTCTGATGCCTAACTGCACACCTGCTAAAATCTAAATCTAGTTTGAGTTGGTTTTTCCTTGTCGATTCAGTGCGATTTTCAATAGACACATTAGTATTTCACTCTCACAAGTTGAGAAAATGAGTTTTTCTACCTCCCATCATTTCATTATCACACTGATCTCCCAGTGCGCAGTCTAATTGCTTTAGCAGGGCCCGGCCTTCTCTGCACTCCGCACCACCACTTTTGGAGAAACCACCCAGATAGAAACAAAATGGGGACGAGAGAATAGGACATAGAGAATGGGAGCGAGCTAATGAATGGGGATTTACAGTAAATCAGAATTGCTTCAGGCCTCACTGTTTGCAGAAATGGATAGAGTCGGCAACATTTTAGAATAATTGATCTTTCAAAATAATTTAAAGTAAAAAGTAGTTAAGAGTTTTTTGTTAAACTGTATGCAGAACCCTATGTATGGGTAGTAATACATAGGTAATTAGTCAAAAAGATAATGAAATGAATTCCTTCAGTAGACCTAGAGTAGGCCAGGCACTATACAAAGAGCCTCCAAATGTAAGTCCTTCTTCAAGTTTTAGAAAATAAGCTCAAAAATTGTGACAACTCAGAGGAGCTCAGGGCAAAAAAAGCTTTGAAACAGCATCGAAGTTGTCACTGTGCTATTGTGATGAATTACTGAAAATATACTGCACTTTAGATCGTCGGTGGCTCTATTTAACTGTCTTCAGAGGAAGTTTTAATATGGCTCTGTACTTCTGGAAGCCACAACTGTCACATGTCAGCAGTGAAATACCACTTAAAGGAATGATGTGGCTTTTTAAGTACCGTGTAATTGATGTAAAGAGGCCTTCACTTCGGCCAAGTTGAGAATATTGGAGATTAATGATTCATGTAAAAATGTATTACTAAATAAGGACAAAACTGGGATTATACCAGGGACCAAAAACCAGGACTGAACCAGATTACCACCAACACTAGCCCAGGCCTAAACTGTGGCGCATTTA
Organism: Philypnodon macrostomus; assembly: GCA_036025475.1. Lineage (NCBI taxonomy): Eukaryota > Metazoa > Chordata > Actinopteri > Gobiiformes > Eleotridae > Philypnodon > Philypnodon macrostomus. Next base: position 4,825 of record JAVQKC010039672.1, read on the forward strand.
GCTAAAAAAGAACAACAACATAGCTTTATATCACCCCTAAGTACCAATACACCGTACAAAGTCTCAAAATAATACAGGACTAGCACAGTGCGCAGCTTACAGACAGGGGGGAGAAACCCATTTACAAATGAAAGACGTGCTCTCCATCACTCATCTAAATTCCTGACTTGGCCGGTTCCACTATCAGTCTTCCACCAAAGTTTGCACAGGCTGCAGTAAAAGGTTTTCCCATCCAACTAAATGCAGGGGTAGACTACAGGCTACTGGGCAGTGGACTTGACACTACGAAAGAAGCCATACATCAAACGCCGTTGTATTTTTGGCCGGACACCGTCGTCTCTTTTTTTGGGGGGGTGGGGGGGTGGGCGGCCATTTGTCAAACTCCAGGGTTACCGGGGAAACGGATCAATGAACTCCCTGCGCCGGTGTACATAAACAAACAATGAAATGAATATGAGCCGGTGACTTGAGGGGAACCGACAAGTGGGCAAAAGTAGTGAAGGTGGTTTGCGTAGACTGGGCCGTTCAGACCAAACCTGAACCAGGGCTGAACCAGGAAAAGACAAGAACCAGTTTAAACAAGGACCCTGTCAAAACAGAGACTATAACAGAACTAAACCAGGTCTAAAATAGGACTCGTTTTTGAATGGTCTGTCAGCCCACTCAAACATCTAATTGAATGCAGCTGTAGAGACCAGGGGAGGGACTAAAGTAAAACCGACCGCTATTGGTCAAGCAATGTTTTTTTTTTACATTTTCACAATTTCTGATCTTGGGAAACATCCGGACTAAAGTCTCTAAATCAGGTCAAGTCTAAATCAAGTCTAAATCAGAACTAAACCAAGACTCAGCATTCATCCACACTTCAAATTCAACCACGAGAAGGCCACGTACCACAGTTTGAGAAGCACTGCTGTAAATAAAACATAAAAAACACATTGTAGCTCGACACCATACATGTCTCTGTGTAAAAAAACACCTTTTATATCCAGCCACACACATATACTTTGATGGTTTTTCCTGCCACATTGTATATCCCCTATATTATATATAATTAGACTCCATTCCCTATTCAAGATCTTCTCATCTCCGTAATCCACCCCTCCAATTCCCATCACATCCGTTCTAAGGAAAGAATAAAACAGGGGTGCAATGGATGGGTGAGGTGGTGCACGTTCAGCAACACGTCAAGATTTATGGTGGATGCATATATCTCACTTTAGCCTACTAAATCCTATGCTATATAGGGATACCGATTTCTATGGAACACCCACGCAGAAACATGGAACAACAGGCATAATGTCAGAAAACCTTTTGGTGAGAATCAGCATGAACATGAAGGTGACAAACCATTAGTGTATCACTTTCTGTTTCTGTGCATTAGCCTAAAGACATTACTTCTAGAATTTCATTCCATTGCAAAAGGATGTGCTCATAGATATAGATATAGATATAGATAGATTTAGTAAATGCTGAAAGAGAGAAAAAAAAAAAAAATCAGGACTGAACCAGGACTAAACAAGGACTCAACCAGGTCTCAACCAGGACTAAACCAGAATTAAACCAGGTCTCAATCAGGTCTCAACCAGGTCTCAACCAGGACTAAACCAGAATTAAACCAGGTCTCAATGAGGTCTCAACCAGGTCTCAACCAGGTCTCATCCATGACTCAACCAGAACTAAACCAGGTCTCAACCAGGACTAATCCAGAACTAAACCAGATCTAAACCAGGTCTCAACCAGGTCTCAACCAGGACTAAACCAGGTCTCAACCAGGACTAAACCAGGTCTCAACCAGGACTAATCCAGAACTAAACCAGGTCTCAACCAAGACTAAACCATGACTAAACCAGGACTAATCCAGGACTAAACAACGACTCAACCAGGTCTCAACCAGGACTAAACCATGACTAAACCAGGTCTCAACCAGAACTAATCCAGAACTAAACCAGGTCTCAACCAGGACTAAACCAGGACTCAACCAGGTCTCAACCAGGACTAAACCAGAACTAAATCAGGTCTCAACCAAGACTAAACCAGGTCTCAACCAGGACTAAACCAGGTTTTAGTGCCTATATGATGCTTTTGTCACTTACAGGTGAATCCCAGGGTCAGTCCGTTTTAGAGCTTGGACTATATCAACATAATGAATTACTCAAACAAATGACACAAAACATAACTGAGGTAGGAACAAAACTTTCAGAAAAGTCAATTTGGCATGATATAGGACCTTTAAATCAAGACTAAGCAGTGATATCAAATCCAAAGCTAAAACAGGAACAAAACTGGCTCTATAGACTACATAAAGATCTGAACACTAGAAAGCCTATGTACCACGTCATTTTTTGTTCCCCCTGTGCATCAAAAAAGCTTTACAAGAGCAACTAAACACCGGCTGATCAGTGACATTTACAAAATCAAAATGACTGCACTACCTCACACACACAAAATATTACCAAGAAACAGTCCGAGTGCCATTTTGTTGGGCTGAAATGACCCTTGAAAATGACCCTCTAAAGCCATGGAAGTGAATACAGTAGAGATTCATGCAGAAAAAAATACATCACAAAATAAGGACCAAACTATACGCGGGCTAAACATGGTGTACATTAGGGCTAAATGAGGTCTAAACCAGGGTATATATCAGATCTAATCCAGGACAAACAGGGTATAGGAGGTATAAACCAGGACCTAACCAAGTCTAACCAAAAAAAATAAATAATAATAATAATAATAATAATAAAAATGATGAAGATGATATATGTACAAATAAAAGGCAAAAATAAACACAAAAATAAATTCTCACTTTTTCAAAATATAAAAAATATATATCAAGAGAATAAAGAAAAAATTCAAATTATGTTTTCTACAAGTAAATATAAAAAAGTGAAAGCAACTGGTTCCTACCAATCTCTGCCCATTCCTCCTCAAAGTACAAACTGTGCGTATCAGCGACACAGTAATTAATAGAAAGCAGCTAAAGATGTTGAAACTGTTGTGGAGGGGGTTAAAAATGGTTGAATGCTGATGAACACTGGTGCGCCCCAACATGCCTGAAGGAATTCTATTAACTACCCTGATTAAAGTCATCATCAGAGCGAGCCATCGGTGCCTGTCAGATGCCATCCCTGCCCTCCCAATTACCACCATCTCCTTCAACTCACATCGCCATGGAGACCGGAGGGGGCAGGAAGTGGGGTGGGGGTGGGGTGCTCCCGAGGGAGGTGGTAGGTGGGACAGCAGTAGAAGCATACGGAAAACGCACCCACGCTATATCACGAGTATAAGACGAGCTTGTGTAGGGCTAATTACTGACTTTTGTAGCCAACTGTGTTACTATAAAAAGTCACCAGGCATGTTATGTTTCTGATTGTATGCAGCTAACATCATAAAAAAAAAATCACTATGAACTATTTAAATAATTGACTTCCAAAATGTAAATATTGTATGAGATAAGGTCATGACATCTGACTCCAAGTGCAAGCCAATATCATCAAATTCATTTTCAGAGAGAAGCTATGCGTTTAGTGTCTACCTTATCAAGACAAAAATAGATGAGAGTGACAGTTTTGGCAGTATAGCAATTAGCAAAACAAGCACTGAGGCAAAACTATTTGAAGATTTAATCATTATGCCTTTAAGTATACAAAAATAATATATCTGTATATCCACTAACCAGTAAATAATGAACTAATATATATACAAAAGTGTAAAAAAAAACTGCAGAATAAATAAGAAATAGAGACACATTTGCAATAGTACTTCCCATCTCAGCAAAGCACTCTCCCATTTTGCATTTTGAAGGTCAGATTACTAACTCAGCAAAATGTGAAATGTCACGCACTCCTATGAGCCCCGCAGGCCACCGTAATAGAAAGTAATAGGCACACATTATGAATGGAGGGAGTTTTGTCACAATGCTATTTAGCAGGTTAATAAACTAATTTCATTTATCACAAACAACCGTCTGCCAGTCCGATATTTCGAGTTCCGGCAGTCCATGTCCACAAAATCTAAAGTTTTTAATTCAATCAGGCTATAAGTTGAAGCGAGTATGCTCAAAATAGCTATATCGGTGAGCCAACATTTTATGCAGCTCGGATGGCTTCCCGGCACTGTGCAGTTTCACATTGATTACATCTCAAATGGTGTGAGAAGCGGAAAGAATATTGAACAAGAACAAAATGTTTCTAGCCGTCTTTTTTCGATACTTTGGTTTTTGAAGATGTCAAATCAAAGCGTGTAAGGGACACTTTGGCCATACGTTCGATCCAGCTTGCATACACAGAAGTTCTTATTTGATACATACAAAACTACATACGAAAAATGTATTAGGTAGGTTTGAAGGTATGTAAAAAAAAATGCTAATTGACCAAACTGAGTGGTCATTTTACCACTTACTGTTCACATCTTTCTGTCTCTTTCTGCTCATTTTAGACAGATGTTGAGACCAGGTTTGTGGAGCTAAACCAGGTTAACATAACTAGATGTACTGACAATGATCTTTTGCCAAAATGGTAAAAAATTTTATGCAGAATTTTTGTCTTACTTGGCTAAAACATTTGCACAGTATTGTAGAAAAGCTAAAGTTTGCCCAAAAAGTGACTAACACCCTTGTGATTCTCACCCAACACCCTATATTTACTTCCAGATCTTTTGGCTTCTAGATCTTTTTTCTCCATCTGCCAGTGAAATAACAAAATAATTGAAATAGGAAAGATGTATCATAATATGCATCATTTTGTTTAAATTAATACTAAAACCAGTCAGAATTACATTGAAACACATCAGATCATTTAGGTATAATCTGTCAAATGTACCTAAATCCTGATTAATATCTAATTTCAATTAATTTGAACTAATCTGGCTATTCATTTTATGCAGTGTGGCAACATTCCACCTCAAACATACTGTATCTTTTTATGACCGCTAATCTTGACCATTGCAGAGGTTCCTTTGCATCCTGTAAGTGCTGACTGGCCTCACTGGCTGGATGCACTTTATAGGTCCACAACTTAACAGATGAAGATAGCTACAATGCTTATGAAGGGCCTATAAAAGGAGCCATGCAGAAAGCCATAATAAAAACTCTCTGCGTTCGCCTTGATGCATCCATTTGTGTAAAATATAAAGAGCCCATTGGCTGATTAAAAGCATTATTTCAACTCTGCCTTCCTGTCTGTCTGCCTGCATGCAATCCCATTTTGTACTGGGACTATGGCGGTCTTGATCGGCCATTACCTTTGGACAGGGGGCAGGGTCAGAGGGAGAGAGCATACACAAGCATAGGCTGATAACAAGGCTATTTTGTAAAGTGTGATTCAGGGATTATGCAATTGTGTTGAAGCGTTTTGTTGTCTGAGCAGTGCAACACTTCTAAATAGGTCAAGTGACTGCCAAAAATAAGGGAAAATATCACACAACAGCCTATATTGTTCACTGTATACACGCCGATCAGCCAATTCATTATGACTACCTAGATTTTTACAAAGCCTTGATCACAATTGAATTTTTATCACAGTTTTGGTTGACATTGTATTTTTCACATTCAATGCACATCCCAAACTGTGCAATCGTGATAATTCACCTATTCACCAATTGAAGCTATAGTAACTAACCACTGCAGACCACACCCCACAAGAGCTGCGGTTTTGGATATGTTCCCATTCTTAATATATCCAACCCACAGGTGCCATGATGGAGAAATACTCACGACTGTGCTCAAACAAATGCAAATTCAAACTTTACACATGCACTCCACCCAACCACAACATAGTGCCATTGACTACCAATCGTAGACAGGCTCAAAATGCTAATCTCGCACACACTCATTGATGTCAGGATCTAGTTTATGGAGCAAAAACTGGTTGAACTTGCACAAAAAACAGAACTCTGATGGATTAAAATGCCTTTACAATATTTCCCATATTTCTACCAAAGCAATGAGAAGTAACCCATGTCAAAAACTGTCACCAGTGCTCATCCCATAGGCTCTAAATGCTGGGCGACCGCGCTCTGTTGGCGATGATTCACATCCCCTGCTACACATATGACACATCCACAGTTACACTGGGTTCCAGGACTCCTCAGCTCCCAAATGGTGCCTTCTGTTCTCATGTCTGGACTTCTATGAAAAGATGCACTAAATGAAATGAAAAAACCAAGCCATTTGAGCACAAAAGGATATAGAGTGTATACTGCAGCATTTACACCTATGGCCATTGCAGAAGTGGACACTTTATTAGGTAGGCCTGTTTATGTGCTTGGGTTTACAGAGAATGGCTTGAAAACATCCAATATTCAGGGAGCAGCGGTTCTGGGACGAAAAAAAAAAAAGCCTTTTTGACTGTCTTGAGATGATGAAAACATTGGGTCAAAAACATGAAGCACACAGATCGGAGTACAACACTGGATGCCACTTTATTAGGTACAAGGACTACCTAATAAAGTGGCCAGTGAGTTTACAAGGACTACCTCGTGAGTTCGGATGAAACGCAAATGATGTAATCTTACAAATTTTGCTCAGCGTTTTGGAGGTGTTCTAGTCGGCTTGTTCCAGAAAGCCTGCCTGTCTCACTTAGGGAGAGCTGAATTCCTAAATGGTGACGCTCACAGCACACTGAAAATGGAGGAACAGAGCATCCGCTGCATTTTGATCGGGCCTTGCCGTTTTGCATATCGGATTTTCCCCCCTCGGTCAAGTGCTTAAAAAGGATTCAATATAAACCAGAAGCACTTTTGTAAGTTGTAAGTAAGTAAGTAGGTAAACCAAAAGGACGTAGTTGTAGTGATGTTAATGCAACTGCGTATTTCAATGTTATAAAATGCCACTTTGCTTGGCCAGTGACGTTATGAATATACTCCACTTATCACCCATGTATTTCTTGTTGTCTGTGGGATAGCAAAGGGACAGCTAGGATAATCATCATTGACTGAAAAACATCGATTCAAATTCACACAGAGACGGCCCTCAGAGGGAAGGTTGTATAGTGTATTTTATCTGCTATGATTGAGCCAGGAGCCAAGTTAGGATCAATTGAGCTTCTTTTCCAGCCATTTCATAACAAACTAATTCCACATTTGGCCCCTAGAAAACTCCACTCAGAACTTTTCAATTTTAATTTTTTTTTTTTTTTACTGTCACTTTTTTAATTCACTTAAATCAATCATAACATTCCATTGTTATCATGAACAGGCGTGATGTCCTCAATTTGTATGAACCTGACATCATGTTTATTTGATGACAATATAACATAGTTTGGTCAATATAGTGCAAAGCAATCAGAACAACTCAAAACCGATAAGGGATAGAGATTTTTGTGAATGCTTGTATAAAAATAGGTGTTACATTGATTGAAATCTTACACAACAGAATACTTTATGAATTTGTTGTTTTGATAACATAATTTCTAAATATTAAGAATGAATACCCATATTCATTTTTAATATAATAATCTGCTTTATGCGAGCTCATTGAAGGCTGAATCTCGCCTCCGAGTTTCCAAAAAGTGCAGAAAGCATACAAAGACACATTTTTGATATCTTCTTCAAATGACACAGTCTTTTTTGAACATTGGGGGTGTGCCACTTTCCAAAAAAAAAAAAAGCCACTTGTACAATGCAGAGAGCTACAGTAAATGAAACTACTAACATAAGCCTTTTTTCCAGAGAGGATCATGAAGTATGATGACAACAGGTAATATCCATGTAGAATTAAAAGTTCTGAAAAGACATGGCAGATTATATCAATAAATATTTACTTACAGACGTACAGCAGAAAATAGTCCCTAGACAGTTCTGATGAGCTGCTGTACACTTTGTCCAGAAATGATTTCATTATAAACATTTTCTCTTTTCTGATTCACAATATATCTCATGTATATGGTTATACTCCTGAAAATGAAGTCGGTAAGATTTTTACCTGTACATTTTTATTTGATCTTCACCATAGAAAAATAGATTTTTGCTTCAGTACACAAGATTTTCCTCATCCATGTCTGTTTCAGAAAGCTGTATCCATTCCTGTAATGTCATGTTTCAAGAAATAAGAATAAGATTGTTCGGCACACCCCATGTTTTCACTTGTATTTGTGAGGCACCCTTTCAATAAAACTGAGCCACTGCTTCAAATGCTTGGTTACACTAATGATCCTTTTGCTCAAAACTGGCTAAACGTTGTCTGTTTCTCCAGAACTTCGAGGTAATCAGGCTCGGATTGCAGTTTAGCCTTTAGCTCCAAGTACTCGTTCCTATTGGGCTCCACGTATACAGTACTGGGAGCTGTGCCATAGAGAACCGTCTCTCTTATTCTGTCCGGGTGCAAGAACTGGCGCCTGACGTCAAAATTCGGGTTGTACGTGTACGCCACAGGCCCGGTGTACTTATATTCTAAATTGGCCCCCGGTGGGATTGAGGGGATTGACTGGCATGGCGACTGCTTGTCAGCTTCCAAGATTCCTCGAAAGAAATGGTCCACATCCTGCACGGGGGATGGGTTATCTCTGGGCTCTATAGTGCTGACGCTATAGGACGGACTCCTCATTGTACTACTGTCCCGCTCCTCATCTGGGGTACTCCTGTAAGTCACCTTGAGTTCATGGAGGTCACGATAGTCTTCCACAGTATTCCCTTCTCGCGACCTGTAAATTGGGTTTTTACACATGTGGCCCATGGGGTGCGGAATGTACTCGTATACGTGACCGGCCGGCGCCTTGACTTTGTTGCCCGACCGGTTGCTATAGAGACTGTACTGCAGGTTGAAAGAGCTGACGTCCGAGTTGTTGGTACTGGTGCGGTCGCTTTGGGACTTTTTGCGCCTTTTCATGACGACCACGAAAAGCCCGGCGGCCACGAACACCGACATGATGAAAACTAGAAGCAGGCTTAGGATGAGAACGCTAAGGGGCACAGTGCTACTCGGGGAGGTGAATTTTGGGGGCGCATGGGTGGTTATAACATTGTCGTCCATAGGTTCCTCCGTTGGCGTTGTGGGTGAAACGTAAGCGTCCGCATAGTCCGGGCAGAGTTGATCGGATTGTAAGGACCGCAGTTCCATTCCCGCGTGGCGTTTGGGCGTCTCACACACCACCTCATTCACCATTGTCCCTGCACTGAGCTGCTCCAGCCATATCTTCATCCCAACCATCTCGCAAGAGCAGTCCCACGGGTTTTCAAACAGATCTATTTGCACCAGTAGCTTGAGCTGGTCCAAAACCCCACTCACGGGCAGGTTTTGGAAATTATTGTTTCGTAGATTGAGTCGTGACAAGGACATGCTGGAGAAGATCCCAATGGGTAGTGTTTTCAATAGGTTGTTGTTCAGGAAAAGCAGTTGAAGATTGGGAAGATATCGGAAAGTGGCTGGATCTACCTCTCTGATTTTGTTGTACTCTAAATAAAGATACTGGAGGTTTTGCAAGCCATAGAACATCTCTCCAGTAAGCCTGTCCATGAGATTACCATTCAAATACAGCCTACGCAGGTTGGTTAAATCCCCAAAAGCCCTGTCGTGGATAACCGTTATCCTGTTGTTTCCCAGGTGGAGCAAATCCAAACCGATGGCGTCTACGAAATCCGATCTCCGTACCACTGGGATGTAGTTTCCAGTGAGATACATTTTCTTGGGATTGTATGGCTTGGGTTTTAGATCAGAAATGCTCTCAATCTTCCGCTCTTGACAGTTGACATTAAGTCCGATTTCAGATATCTGCAGGTTGCACGTGCAGTCGGTGGGGCAGTCCAAAGGCACAGGAGATTTGGTTTGAAAAGCAATAATGGGGCCGTAAGGGTTACCACCGGAAATCCGAGAAGTGGGCTTCGCTTTAGTTCTGTTTAGCGGTCGCGTGCCCCGGGTCGGCTTGGAGGATGACCTCAAAACAGCCGAAGAAGTAGCTGAGGTGGTGACGGAGGATGGAGTTGTCTGGTAATATCCACTGGTGCTGCTAGGGGGCGCCGGTCTCACCACGTCATCCATTGGTCTTCGCGGACACAACTCTTGCTTGGACACCTCATCCAAGTCCCTTCCGTGAAGCCTAAATGGCGTCTCACAGACCACCTCACCGACTAGAGCCGTGTACGCGATGCTCTCCAGCCAGTTCTTGAGGGCTATCAGTTCACACGAGCAATTCCAAGGATTCTCCTCGAGCTGTAATTCCACAACTTTGTCCATGTGCTCCAACAGTCCTACATACGGGAACATCTTTAACCTGTTCCCTCGCAGGTCCAAGTGCGTTAGCGGGACATTGCGGAAGATGTTTGAAGGGAGCAGGGAGAGCAAATTGTCGTTTAATATCATGACTGTCAGTTGGTGCAGTTTGCTCAAGGCATTGGGCTCGATATGAGTGATGTAGTTATAGTCAATCTGAAGATATTCCAAACTTTCCAACCCGGCAAAGGTATCATCCCGTATAACCTCGATCTTATTGTTGTTCAGGTGCAAGCGTTTTAATCCCTGGAGTCCGTTGAAGGCACCTGACTCGATTTCGGATATGTCGTTGTTTCCCAAGTGCAAGATGGTCACCCCGGTGTAATTGATGAAATCGTTGACGGACAGTTTTTTGAGCAGGTTCCCGGTGAGGAGCAGGTGGTACATGGAGAACTGCACCGGGGTGATTTCGGTAAGGCGGATGATGCCCCGGTTTTCACAGCTCACCGTCAGGACCCCTTCCTTCTCTTCGCACGTGCAGAGGTTTCGGCATATCTCCCCATAATTGTCATACATCTCGACCAGCCTCAGAGATGATGCAATCAGAAGGATTATTTTTAGGATCCAGATATGCATTTTTTTTTCCAGGGAGAGGGTGCCCCAGCTCAAAGTGTGGTGCCGGAATGAAGTGTCATCTAGGGAGGGAGAAGAAAAAGGAGTTTGCTTTTTTTTTTTTTGCATTTGATAGATATACAAACACACAAAAATACCCACAAAAAAGCACCCTGACACACACACAAGCCTAGACAAGTCGGCTTATTCATGTTTGCTCATTATGCAGATGTGTTTTGTCGGCATCATTTTGGCTTTTGAAAAATAACCCCATGAATCTTTGATAGCCGCATACTTTAACTGATTATATCAGACGCCGTCGGATGGCCACTGCGCATTTCTGATAGCTCGTCTGAATTCCAATCCATCTTGTGAAGGAGGAGAAAAATACAGCTATTCATGGTTCGCAGACCGGGAGATCATGTTAATGCTCTCCCATGAGAATTAAGTAGAGTGGAAGCACAACTACGTGTTTGGCTAAGTTCGTTATCAACACAATGCAAATCAATCGATTTTTTTTGTGTGGGGGGTGAAGTAGATCTACTAAAGATTCCATCAAGTCTTATCTCCAAAACTCATCCCACATACACTTGATAACAGAGGAGGACCTGCCGACTGCTTAGCCTTTATCTCACGTCGATGTGTACGTACAGTTAAGCCTATTTCAAATTCTGCTTAGGGTGAGACTATGAGTCTTGCCAAGTGTTGAAATTGTGTGTTTTTTTTTCGCATATGGTCACAGTCATAGCCCGGTGGGGGTGGGGGGAAAGCGAATGATCAAAGGAGAAGCACGATACTGAATTGACATTTCTAGACGTTGGCAACACTACTAAAACAATCCCATATTGTGAAGGCTGTGTGGAAGGTTACAGATCTCCTTCTGTTGTGCCCGAGCAGGCGCACACGCACACGCACCCCAGACACACTCCTTAAAAGAGCAGAACGGCACACATTATCCCCCCCAAATCTCACCATCTTAAACCGCCTTGGCCACTGCTTACCATACAGGCGCCTATTGATGTTGCCATGCGGATGAATGTGGCTTATTTTCACGGTGCCGCCTCTATTGAGCGTATGCGCGCTATTGGCATTACATCCGCATCAAGTTCAGCAATGCAACTCGAGGTAAAACACCCACTTCAGCACCCCCCCAACCCCCCAACCCCCCCTAAAACAACGTCTCAATAAAAGGGGAATGAATAAGCGTTCTTTCTTACCGTGCCGGTGTCCTTAAAAGCATCCCGGAGAAGCAAAGCCCTGCGCCCTGTCTCTCTTCATAGGTGGATTTGTGTGTGTGTGTGTGTGTGTGTGTGAGTGAATTCACCGTCTCACCCCAGCACGAAAAAACACCCTTAAAGTCAAGTCTCTCCGCTCCATAAACCAAGCTTCGAAGAGCACAGCAGCGGTAGTCTCATTCACGCCAGTAACGTGACAGCTCCTGCGTGCGTCTTTTTCTCCCAGGCGTCTTTATTAGAACGAGCATCTTGGAAAACAGGGGTGGCAGCCCAAAAGCCAAAGTTCAAAACATGTCAAAACGAGGCAAAATTCGGGGCTAAGACCAGCTGTAGGGTAAATCCACGGCATCAGGCGCATGCATTTCAACTGTGTGACTTTCATCCATGCGCACTGACGAAGCCGAGGGGAGAAATCCTCTCGTCTGCTGCCAATAGCGCGGCTCTCCAGTTCATGTAGACGCCGTTTTGATTTCAATTGTCCACATTAAACGCCATCATTGCCAGTGAATCCTTGTGATAGAGGTTCATCTCTCCAAAAACTCGGACCACAACCCCCCCCCAAAAAAAACACCCGACGATATCCTACGTACGTTCCTCTCCCGACGTTTCAACTAGTGGAACTTGATCTCTCTCTTTTTTTTTTGGTGCAAACAGGCGCATCCTTTACAGCCATCATGAAACGATCAACAGAGAATGACAATATAAATCACCGAAGAGAGAGGAGGAAAAAAAACAAAAACCGCATAAATCCCCCCCAATCTCTGGACTGTCACGACGAGGAAATGAAAAGCAATTGAATGCGTGCAATAGTCTTTAAGGGGGCTATGGTAATGTGTGGGGAAGGGCGGGGGAGGGGGGGAGAGAGAGCGAGAGAGAGAGAAGGCGAGGGAGTGTGGAGGTGGGAGATGGACCTATAGAGGGCAGCACATGACGGAAAAAAAGCGGCTTTTGTCACTCAGAACCGGGGACTTCTCTATATTTTTTTTTTGCTCCTCTATATCTTCCAAATGGACAAGCTAAAATCATTATAAAGCAGTAATAGTTTTGAGCCTATCTTGACAAGTTCTTTGATTTCACATGCGGGAAAGGAGACAGTCATTATTCAGTGCTGGAGAAAAAAAGGTAGAATAGAATTGTCAAATGGTGGAATACATTATGTCCCCAGTGACATCCACTGGATTGTGATCGGTGTCATCATTAGTGAAATAATCCATAATAACGGTGTGATTGTGTTTTCGATCTCTATAATGTGTAGTTTACTCTTCTCTGTGAGACCCAGACACACACACACACACACACTGGGCCACTTTATTAGGTAGACTCTGTACCTAATAAAGTGCCACCTGCTTCCTGTTCTCTCATCTTTATGGATCTGCAGACTTTGATGTAATGAACGGTTGTCTGAGTTAAGGTGGCCTTTGACCTTTGACCTCAAATCCGCCCCACCTGGCGTCGACAAAAGCATTTTCCCTCACATGTGTGCCACTCACTGGATATTGTATCTGCTGTATTCAAACCGTTCTCTGAAAAATTAGACACGGCTAGTTCCCGGGTACCTTAAAAAGTGTCCAGTAATGTAAGTATTATGTTGAAAATGGACAGGTCAAACATACATTAAGTTCCTCTATTTCTCATATCTCTTTATTTGCACATTGATCTTGCATTAGAGGCTGAGAAAACACATGTACAAAAGATCTACATTGAAAGAAATGAATTTACTGTAGGATTAGGCATAATCCAGTTTAGAGCCCAATACTTCAGCTCGGCTAATGCCTCTCTGTAAGCTATGTCTATTTTATTATTTTATTCTTTTCAGATTATTTGCCCTCGTTGGTTGAAGCCAGCTGCCCTCTCTTTTTTTTTTTTTTACTTTTAGAAGCACTTAACTAAAGCCTCAAACAGAATTTCAATCTGGCAGATAATATAGCCCCATGTCCAAAGAGCTTTTAGTCTAAGTATTGTGTCGTGATAACTGTTAAACATGCATTGGGACGGACAATAAGCCCATGTGGCTCACACGCTGCCTTTTTGCAAATTAGCCGCGGAGATGCTAGGAATTATCTTGAAGTTGCTGTAATCATATTAAGTCGATCCGGTGGGAATGGATTTATCTTAAGGAATTCCTCTTGGAAGTTGCAGGAAATGCAAAAGAGACTTGTAGCCCTCCTTCGTCTTCAAGGGGCTATGGCTGGCTCCCTGGAGAATACTTACCCCCGTCAAAGAATATACAGTAAAGGGAGCTATGCTATATTTTATTATGACTTTGGCCACAGTGCTGATGTGTGAGTAGAGCGGCATGTATTAGCAAAACATACACGATGCAATGGTGGAAAAAGTGAGCTTTTGACAAACTAAACAAGGACTAAACCAGGTCCAAACCAGGACTAAACCAGGTCTAAACAAGGACTAAACCAGGTCCAAACCAGGACTAAACCAGGTCCAAACCAGGACTAAACCAGGTCTAAACAAGGACTAAACCAGATCTAAACCAGGACTAAACCAGATCTAAACCAGGACTAAACCAGGTCCAAACAAGGACTAAACCAGGTCTAAACAAGGACTAAACCAGATCTAAACCAGGACTAAACCAGGTCCAAACCAGGACTAAACCAGGTCCAAACAAGGACTAAACCAGGTCTAAACCAGGACTAAACCAGGTCTAAACCAGGACTAAACCAGGTCTAAACCAGGACTAAACCAGGTCCAAACAAGGACTAAACAAGGACTAAACAAGGACTAAACCAGGTCTAAACCAGGACTAAACCAGGTCTAAACAAGGACTAAACCAGGTCTAAACCAGGACTAAACCAGGGTCTAAACAAGG
>JAVQKC010039677.1:0-21203 GCA_036025475.1 Philypnodon macrostomus
TAGCTTACCACCACCGGGTGTGACTGTAGAGTGAATGAATAATGTAATGTAAAGCGTCTTTGAGTGTCAAGAAAAGCGCTATATAAAACTAATGCATTATTATTATTATTATTATTATTATTATTATGAGACCCTATACTTGATGTTTTCTCATCCTCCACTTGTTGTACACTGTTATAATACTATAACTGTCAGGGCAATGCTCTGTAGTGCTCCAAGGCCACACTTCCCACTCAGTGCTCACCATGTGTTGACAGAATATCTAAATTCCTTAAACAATAGTGATGACATGCAAGTGTTATTGAGGTTAGTTTGTTCTTTGACTATTTTTACTTGCGCTTGAAAAACATGGCTTTGGTTAAGGTTGTCAGCCTCATGTTCAATGTTCTGCTCCAAACTATTTGTGGTATTCACGGCTCTTTCAACATTTGAATATCAAAGTTTTCTTAAAACTGTTAATCAAGCAAATCCGCTGCAGGCTTAAGAAAACTTGTGATTCAAGCCAAAGTGTTTTCTTAGTGAAACGTGCCGTTAGTCCGTAAATGTGAAGTATGTGCTCTATTCAGTGTGCATATTTAGGATTCAGGAGTGGATTAAGACTCCACTACCAGAACGCAAGGCTGTGTCAATTTATTTACTGTCTCCAAAGAAACGGGACGACAGATTTGAGGCACTGTAGGTTCTTGTCTCTCCTCACTCACCAGGTGTGGGAGATCTGCTGAATGGGAAGCCAGATGCTGCAGTTTGCTGAAATTGATGAGGATTTACATGACTTCTTTAAGAGATGAACAGACAGCCCGCTCGCGCTGATGTGTGTGGGACGTCCTGTGGGATGCTGAGATTAAAGACCCTTTCTGGGATTTCCAGTCCTCTTTGTTTATCCTCCACAAAACCTTAGCTTATTGTGTGTTGTAAATAGTAGAGCACTGTGTAGCAAGAATGAGATTGACTGAAGCAATTTGATTTTTGTTATGTGCAATCACTAACTCACATTTAAAGCCTAAGTATTATATAATTGCGTTTTACTCTAAGAGCCCACCCTCAAGTCCATTCCTAACAAAACTAGTGTAATGTTAGATGTGCAATACTTTTGAATGTACACACTAGTCTATCTTTCTCTATTAGAAAACATTTGAAAACATTGAACCAATGTGTGCTTTGTTGTTATTTTGTGAACTAGCACATCTTGACCTGTGCTCTTGAGCAGGGATTCCCAAAGTGGGGCTCGGGATCATTTAAACTGTTAAATTATATACAGTAGGCCTGTTTTTGCCCTGTGCATAATTGTATTTTTAACTACTTCTGGATACAGGGGGTCCCCGCCTGAAAGGTTGGGGATCCCCTGCTCTGGAGCTGTAGCCCGTGTGCTGCTGTATCCCCAGCCTGTCCCACAGGGCAGTGCTGCTACAGGATGCTCTTTGTTGCAGCTTAGACCTGTTTCAACAGGTCCTCCTCAGCTCTGCAGGCTCCTTTACACTCTTTCTTTAGGTTCAGGGATGACTGCTTTACATGGTTTGCCCCATACAGTATAGTACAGTACAGTAGTCTGCCATATTAACTTACATTAAGAAGATATGATCTGAGTCTCTCTTGGAAATCTACTGTTTATTTTGTAAAGTGAATGTTTGTTTGAGAAGAAAGCTGAAAGGTACAGACACAGCCTGTTTGATGATGCAGCCATAGACACATCTCTCTGTGTTCACCAGTAATCAGGCATGACAAGCTCACATTGCCCCTCTGCCCTCAGCTCAGCTCTCAGATACACACCAAAGACACCAAACCTCTGCGCTTCTCATGCCCTCCATCTGGAGACCTTGGTGGGTAACTGATTATATGGGACCATATCTCTGTGATTTATTAAACTTAAAGTGTCTGGAAGCATGTCTGATTGAAAACGCCCATTGAAACAGTGGCTGGGATTTGGCCAACACTGTTTGGACAAATACAAGTGCTCAGGAATTTTGACTCTAACTGAGGCCCTCACAGTGAACAGTGCAGCAAAGGCCTCTGGGATAGCTCTTCTCCAGTTGAGAGGATTTCATTCTCTTTTGGGCTTTGTGCCAAAGTAGGAACCAGGAAGCCAAACATTGTGACTGTACTTTTGTCTCCACTCTTGTGCTTTTCTTTAAAGTTGGATCAACCTACAGAGCTCCCCAAGTACATTAACTATAATGAAGGCAATTGAGAGGATACATTAACACCACTTGACATTCCTGTGCTTTCCTTCATGTGTCCCATTGGAGAGGCTTGCTCTGCCCTCTCCCTGGGCTCACAGCTGTTTGGGATGGAGGGATGAGAGGGATGAGGGCGGAGGGGAGCCCGGGGACAACATCAAAGTGTGTCCATCTCTGAACGTGAGCCGGGACCATTAAACTGTTTACACTGCTCTTCCCATATGGGCCCTGTGCCCCCCCTCCCTCTGGATTTCCTGTCCGTACTTCCTATCTCCCTGGATGAGATAACAGCCTGCACAGAGCTCCTCGGGGCTCCTCTGGGCTCTACCTCTACCTCCTGGCTCTGTTACTGAGAAACAGAGCTCTGTTTTATGACTATATCTGGCACCTTCATTAAAACACATCAATATGTATAATCTAAATGCCCAATCTCTGCCCTGCAGTTGTTTTGAGCAGATGATTAGACTGAACAAGGTCTAAATCAAACGTACCATGGGAAATGCATGGTAGATTCATTTGGTCCTATCTTTTCTGAATAACCTATAGTGTAGTTTTATTATTATTATTTTTTAGGTTTCCACTGTTTTGCTTGAAACTCTAAATTCCCTAAATAATGTGCATAGTTTTAGTAGGCTTTTTATTGTATGTGTTCTTGACTTGTTCTTGACATGTTCTGGACTTGTTCTGGATTTGTTCTTGACGTGTTCTGGATTTGTTCTTGACGTGTTCTTGACTTGTTCTGGATTTGTTCTTGACGTGTTCTGGATCTGTTCTTGACGTGTTCTGGATTTGTTCTTGACTTGTTCTTGACTTGTTCTGGATTTGTTCTTGACGTGTTCTGGATCTGTTCTTGATGTGTTCTGGATCTGTTCTTGACTTGTTCTGGATTTGTTTGTATGCCTCATTTCAAACTGGCTGTCAGTATTACCAGTTTTGAAAGACAAAAGTTTTACTGTCCTGTGAGTGGATGCTGCTGGCACTGTCCACTGGTCTGACTATATCTGGCACACAGTATAGACACACTTTGAATGCTTAACATCGACATTAGTACGGCCACCAGTCCTTATCGTCTGTCTGCCTCTTCACGACACTGGCAGTTACATAAAGTGTGGCTGAAATCGCTGTAAGCTCACAATTTCCCTGTGCTTTGCCACAGCACCTGGTGAGAGAATCCTGACTTTTCTGTGATTGAGTAGGCCTAGTGTTTTTTGTACAGAGCAGGGCCATGTGAGGACAGTCAGTTTTAATATGAGCATATGCTCTATGTTATACGCTGCACTGTTGGTACAGAGATTAATCCTATCTTTTGTTTGCCCAAGCAAGCAGAGTTGACTCTGAATGTCAGAGTGCTCCCTGTGTGTGTGACCTCAGGCTATGGACTAATGGCTTCTCTCGAGCAGGGACCTGCTCAGGAAGCTGCTGCTGTGGTTGTATGGAGATGTTCACAGAGAAGAAGGGAGAGGCAGGTGGAGGCAGCCTGCTTTTATATTCATCAGAGCAGCTCTGGAACAGTTGAATGTGTCTCTGTTACACAACACATTCTTTCTGTTTTCCATATTTTTTTCACAGTTTTATTTAACAAGACACTCCCTCCTCCACTTGTGCTGAAGAGTTTTTGTTGACTCACTTAATGCCATATTTTTTGTAGCACGCCCATACAAGTACATAAACATTTGTAGCCTTGATGCACAACACAGTGTGAGGAGACAGGAGGACATTTGTGGCATCTAAGAGGTCTCTTTGTCTCTCCAGGTTTTTATTATTTCAATATACCTTTGGAACCACACAACTCCGATAGTTCACTGATAGTTGATTGCACATTGTCCAAATATGCTTACATAAAAGAAATAAATCTTCCACAGAAAGTGCTAAACCACTTGAGTTAAACCTCAGAACTCCTGACCCCTGGCAGCATGACTTTATGATGTTGAATTGATTCCAGGCAGACTGGCCCTTCTTTCATTGTGTAGGCCTTAGAAAAGTGATTCCCAACAGGGCGCTGGAGGAGCAGCCAATGTAGGCAGCTGTTTTATGTTGTGCCATTATGTGGCCTAGCATCCATTACAAAGGAGTGGAATGAGTCATCACTTAAGTAGCGCTATAAAAGAGCACACACATGCACTCTTATATACACAATGGTGCGGCACATATCCCTTTGATGGCACCATACCTGGCAGAGGATCAGGCGGGGCCCAGCATTTTCAGGTTCACAGGAATTCAATTATGTTCGAGTCCAGGGATAGACTAAATACCATGGCATTTTTGCATAGCCTGTGAGATGGTATCTGTGATGACCTTTCTGAGTGTGTCCCAACAGCGCAGGTCAAGTCAAGCACCTGTCTGTTTCCAGTTGAAAGTGATCCACTGGGAGTACAGAGGAAAGCTTGCTGATCCCCTTCTCTGAGGATCAAGGCTTTTTTATACAGGCAGATTTACAGGCAACCATATGGAGCGCATGATAATAACATCTGATAGCAGAGGAATTCCAGGAGATCAGAGGGTGGCCATGACTGATGTCCCATCAGTATTCAGTTCATTACTTTACGTTATTATCTATTATGGGTTTTGGGTGGTTTTAAAGAAAAAGTTAGTCTTAACCTACCAAGTCTGAACCAGGACTAAACAGGGTCTAAGCTTGGTCTAAATCTAGTCCAAACCCAGACTGAACCAGAACTAAACCTGGTCTAAACCAGGACTAAACCAAGTCTGAGCCAGATATTGAGATATCATGATTTTTATCACATCCTCAGCATTTCTAAAACTCCGGCAGCTCTGACACGAAGTAATGCACATTAAATTGCATTGCAGTTTCAGTATGATCAGAACAGTGTGATTAGTCAGCTTACTTCATATTAATTTCAGCCCCAGCATGTATTTGTCTTTAATATGAAGTCACTGTCTCCTCCCGTCTGGCACGCCTTGGGTCTTGCTTCACTCTCCCACATAGTCGCTTCGCATTCTTGATCACCTCTTTTTGATGGAGCAGGCCTCTCTTGTGTCTTGACAGCTTGTTTAGATGTTGTAATTCATTGCACGTGCTTTAGTCTCTAGGACAAAAATGGCTTCCTCTACTCCAAAGACAGGAAGTGTTTAGTTTACTAGAGCTAGAAGGAAAGGGATCATCACCACACCACAGACAAATGCTCAGTGACGTGCTCTTTCTCAGCAGCAGATGCCATGTAACATGTAACATCAATATTAAGACCCCAATATAGAAATGTTTCGGATGCTGTATTTATTTGCAAATTGAACGATTCTTGATCTATGCTATGCTTTTTAATACAATGCACATAAAAAGGAGTGCTGCTTTTGAATCTGTTTGTAAAAGCTTTACTCTTTAGTTTACAGCATGATAATAACATGGCAATAGTATGGCAATTTAATATTGTAATTATGGTTTATTTTCTATGTAATTACCAGCCCTGGCCCTAACCATAGATTACATAGAATTACATGGTTATTCTATATTGTATTACTATATTGTTACCATAGTAAAGTAATTTTAGCATGGTAACAATATAGTACCATAATTACTATATTATTACCAGTTTATTATCATATCATTACCATGCTAGTATAACTCCTTTTCTCCTTTTTGACATTATGCCATAAAATAGGGGTAAGAGCAATCATCCTTTCAGTCAAAATATTAAATGATCTGTTTGTTTGTTTTTGTTTGTTTGACTATTTCCGAACTGGCATTGTATTTTGTGTCAGTAAGTTAGCATCACTCCGATAATGGTGAAAGTTAATGTTTTGCTGTGAACTATGTGTAGGACTTTTCTGGCTGAATGCTTGGCTCAATGATCCACAGAGAGAAGAGCTCTCACCTGTGAGACTGTCCGATTGTGTATGGATGTGTGCACAAGCATGAGTGAGCCGTCTTTAACGCGGCAGAGGCGGCGCTCCCGCACACAGATCATTTACCAAACTCTATTAAACAGGATCAAAGTGACTTAGATCTCTCAGTGCTGCATGACTACAAAAGCCATATTGTAACCCCAGATCCAGGAAGATAACGCTGCTGACAAAAAAAGCTTTATGTCTACACCAAGTCACATGGTGTGGTCCAAAACAACAACAGCATGTCCCATTTTTGACCTTTCCCTTTTACAGTCTGCTCAAAAATGCTTCAGTGTTGCTCGTAATTACGCCACTGTTATTTGCTGGGCCCCCATGCAGAGTTTGGGCTATTGAATTAGCAAGCTGAATGCACATAAAGGTCAAACTCCAGATTTTTTTGTTTGATATACATATTTTTTCCCATTGATGCAAGAGAGTTCATTGTAAAATTTTATTAGTGACAGCAACAATCTATGAAAATAATAATTACAATTTCAAACAGTAAACTAGCTTGGGAATTACCTGTCAAAAATGGCCCTAGTTAATGAATGTGAGAGTGGTTGTCTGTCAGTATGTATTAACATTCATAACTGACTGACTACAATCATAAGTAACTCACTATTATCTACTATTACCTAGGGCCCATAGTTGCTGGGATAGGCTCCTGTACCTCAATAAAATGGTAACAAAAATTGGTAAATGTCAAGTATACAATGTAGAAAGATTCGAGGCAAATGGCTTTTGTGTCATCCTATAAATAGGCTCAGAAAAGACACCACTTGGTGTAACTTGGGGTCATCTAGTATATTTAAGGCAGTTAGTTTGCTACTATTACCAAAGTAAGTAACTTTTACAGTGTAGTATCTATATTAGGGGTGGACGATATGGTAAAAGAATAACAATTTTATTAAGTCCGCACCAGCCCGATTCAGCGATCTTCCCAGATTAGCAGATCATAACTTTATAACACGATACAATCTTTTATCGCCATTTCGCACACTTACCGTAATCAATATTGTTGTCTTTTGGGTGTCTACTTTGTCTGACTGTGATCATGGCTGACCATCATACGCTGTGTCACATGGCTGCCAGCATGATGATGATCTCAGTCGGATGCCTTGAGCCGGACGAGTGTGTTTAAGGCCTGTTTGTCTGTGTGCACCTGCAGCGAGCCCTCTCTGTCTCAAGGGGCTTATGGAGAATGCCTGCTGAGGGGAGCGAGAGGCGGAGGTCATGTGACTCAAGACTAAATGAACTGACCATATCCACCAAATCCTGAACCCACAGACTTCTGGTTGAATTTCGAAAATGACTAGTTTTATGTTTATACTGACTATACTATGAGTGAAAGGCAAATATAATGAGTAGTTGATTCTTTCAGTGACATAATTCACACATGAAAACACTTCAGGAGGGTCAATCTCTTGTCTACTAATAACACGCCTATTTTCTTTGTCTAAAACATTATTATTTCATTTATGTAAAAAAACATTGCCAAAACAAACAGTTAAAATGGCTTGGTCCGATCAACTCTATAAATAACTGCAGGATATTCTTGTCAATAATTGACATTGTCTTAGGCAAACATTCCTCCAGCGACTGTGGTACTGCCACTAATACTTCAAAAGCTCCTGACTACATAATGAGCCACATTCATGTATAAGGTACAATGGTCCCACCATTTGCACTCTCTCCCCAGGTGGAGTTAGTGACATAATGCTCTGCTGCACTGACTTTACAGGCTCCAAAAACAACTGACGACTATTGCCAGTGTCTGTAGTCCTGCCCAGAGGCACCAAGAGAGGGCTATGTATCTAGGAGACCCTATACAGTTTGCCATGACCTCAGGATTGGCTGCTCCTAATCAAAACAAAGAGAGAAAGCTCCCTGACTGCCTCTTTAGCTCTGGCCTAAAGCCTTGGCACTCAATAGGAATGGACCAGTGTTTAAGGATCTCAGAGAGGGACCCCTCATCTTTAACCCACACAGGCAGTGGTGTACACAAGCGGCGACTCTCAGCTAACACAAACAGCTCACCCTCTTCAGCAGCGGAAACACAAATGATCTCATTGTTGAACTTGAACAAAATATGCACGACTATCATGGCTTTTCCATGGCAGCGTGCTTCAGCGGTTTGGCTCTTCAGATATCCTCGGACATGGCCTGTGACATTGAAGGGAAGTGACAGAGCTGGAATATCATGGATTGTGGTGGCATAACCTCGTGTTGACTTTTATTCCAACATAACACTTTGTGCTGGTCTCAATCTGGAGAAAGAAAATACATTGTTTCCGTCTGAAAGTCAGCTGCCCTTGGAGCGCGACTGAACCAGGTGGGCGGATCAAAAGGCAGCCTGTATTTGAGCGAACAGGGCCATGATATCTCATCAGGGCCGTTCACCTGATAACCTCCACTGCTGGAGCCAAACAAACCAACAACATAAAAGTAGTATTAGACAACTTATAAGCCATGTCTTCAGGGCTGTAAGGACTTGGACATGGGTTTTTGGTGGGGACTTCAAGAGCCAAACCTCATTCCCAAGCAGCCTGCTATTTAAACTTCTGATATTTGTGTGATGGAAGCCCGGTGTGACTCTTTGTCCTGGACGTTAGGTTAGGGTTAGCACAGCGCTACACCACAGGAGCCCCATGAGCCCGCTCTGAAGACTGCAGCAGAGCGTGTGGTTTGGTGTTCACTCTGATTACAGAAGCAGGTTGGCAGAGGATCGCCTAATGACATGTCTACAGCTCTACAAGTCCTTGGACTGTCTGGGGCCCAACGCAAGACATACACACACCTAGTATACACAAGTCCTGCACAGAACCCACTTAAGGGTAAATTTGGCAACATGCACTCACAAAGACAGGCTAACATTGCGGTGATGGAAACTGACTTGCATTTATAAGCTCTGCCAAATGAGATGTGACATGGTCAGCCACTAATAGTCGATGGCCCACAGATGACATATAATGTTCCACTCATTGTCAGAATAGCATTAAGCAGAGCTCTGCGTCTCAGAAAACCTATAGATTAAATAGCGGCTTTGGCACTACTAAGGTTGGCGGTTTGACCCTCCATATCATTCTGCTATTGTGTCTTAGGGCAAGACACTTTACCCACCTTGCAAATACTGTATCAATGTGTCACTTGTTCTGGTTCTTTAGTGGTCGGAGAGATTGTATATGGCTACCACATATGCCCCAGGGCAGTTGTGGCTACAGAGTTAGCTTACTAATGTGTGACTGCTGAGTGAGTAAAACACTATAAACCACTGTGAGTGTCTCGAAAAACACAATATAAATCTGATGCATTGTTTTTTTGTGTTTTTTTAATGAGAGGAGCATGTCCTAACCACTGAATCAAACTAAAAATAACATCAGAGACACCGTGCCACTACTAAACCTTTGTACTGATGCTAAGGTAGAAATAACAAACAATTCATTTTGGCCCTATTCCACTTGACTTGATAGTGTGTTTTTACAAGACATGACTGATGGTTAAGGTAGGGTCAGTCAATCTGTGATCTTCATCCTTATTAGACGAGGTGTCCAATTAGCACTAATCCCACTGTGCATACTTTCCACTTGTCTGTTTGTACATGCTAGGAATGCTCTCAAGAAAACGTGTTTCATATCTTTGTATTGGCAGTGATGCAAGCAAATGTCTTAATACGTGCAGTGTTTATAGTAAATCTAACTCTGAAGTGTTACTCTGCTTTAAACATTTTAATGGCTTGTAGGTACTTGAGTAATGTTAGCTCACATTTAAATAGTCTTTTGTACTAGATCGTATCGTGCTATGACGATTCGTGCTTCAGTACATCATTTATGCTCTGCTCTTCACTGTCATTTTTACTGTAACAGCCAGTGTTTGTATTAATTAATAGTATTCAGTATTATGATGGACATTCGATTGGATGTACAGTACACTGAATTTGTATATTTAAAAATGTTTTATTGACACACTGATTCCAGTAGAGGGGGGGTGGGAGGGCAGTGGGAGGGGGCAGCGTTATGTGCAGTTCTCTGACCTACCTGTATGCTGCTGACTTCCACTGTTTGCCCACTCTGTTAACCATTACCAAAAGCCTGTGTACCTTGGCTGCAGCCCAATGCTCTTACACATACTGTGGGCCTTTATCAAAGAAGACTTGCACTACAAGTCCTGGAGTCCTTCCAAAAAGGCCACAGAGCCAGCCCTCAAGAACTAGACCCCAGCAGCACTGTTTTGTGTCCCCGTCACTCTCCTCCACCCACTGCTTTTTCCATCGAATCCTACTGTTTCAACACGCACATGTGGACGAAACTGTCTCCAGCAGGTACACTAACAGGTCTCAGAAAATAAATTATGTAATAAGCTCTTTATATAACTTGCCATGAATTACATGACTTTTTAACTTATATATACTTATTAGGGCTGCTCAAAAGCCTAATATCATAATTTTATTAAGCCAAGATCACAATTTCAATTTATTTTGTCTTACACAGGAATGTACAGTGTCTTGTACAGTGTATGCTCCAACCAATCTAGTCTTCAGCATAAATGAAGGGACTGCAGCACTATTCAACGCTCTTCCAAGATTAGAAAATACTCCTAATTTTATATCATGATTTGAGGATTATGTGAGTTATAGTAATATTTTTGAACCTATGCATTGGTTCATTTCTCTAGACCCACCACAAAGTACCATGTTTCTTGCATGTCAAAGAAACCACACACTCCATATTGATAGCCACTATGCTATCGCTTATATCATTGCCTTATTTCCTAAAAGCACAACACACACTACATATCAGGCATTGTATCATAAAGTTCCTTCCTTCCTCAAAACAAAAGATAAACCAGCTGTCATTTCGTTATCAATTTACAGTGATTCCAGTGTTGTTATGACTGTGGATACATCAGGACTATTTTGTTGTGTGTCCCTTCAAGATAATCAGTTGTTATATCAAACATGAATGTCTTGTGATGGCTTTATTATCCCATTACATCTCAATTAGTAGTGCGTGTGTTTACAGAGATCTGAACTGATATCCTTACTGGTTTAGACAGTTTTAATCTAGTTGAGCATGCCTGACCACAAAGCGTAGAATTGATCAATGCCTTTGACAGATGCCGACATATGTAGGTCAAGAATCACAAGGTCTGATTTGAATGTAATTGTATAATCGGACCAACGAGATGTAGAAAGTGGAAATTGAATCTCTGGAAAGGACAAAATATGGTGAGAAATGAATGACAGAAGTGTAAAATGGCTTGAATGTTAAACTGTGCATTCATAATCACAGAGTCACTATCACTGCTCGTCTAAGGGCTCTGACTTCAGTCTTAACACTTATTTGTGCCCAAGTCATGAAGGGAGGATGTACTGAAGTCTTTACTAAACCCCATGTTTTTAATTGAGTTGATGCTAGTGGCATTAGGTCAAGCTGTCTATATGACCTTTGTGTGAAATTACAAAATCCTTATTCCAATATAACTCAAACGACTACTTAAATACACTTTAATGATATTACGACACCTAAAAGTCAAATATATGTTATTTTTGACACTAGTATACAAACCTGCCAAAGTGTAAGTCAAGCATCAGAATGAAAAAGAGAGTCTGTTTCATAAAGTGCCTGGTGAGTCTATATTTAATAAACAGCTATTTGCACTATACCATTTTTACCCTTAATTTGACCATTAGTATTTTATCATTTGATGCATCATGAGCATTTGTTTACAGTTTAACAGTGATATGAGCAATAGCAGTTGACAGGTGGCAGGTGATTGCTGTCTAAGCTCTGTTCCAGTGTATTATGTCTGTGTTGAACCAGGTGTCTGTCTCGTCGTATGAAAACCAGGTGCTGGCCCATATTAGAAGTGTGTACACATGGCACCCCTCAGTGAACGTAAACACTCTTTGAAGTGTGGACAGTTATGTATATTAAACTGCAGATCTGATTGTTTCTAATCGACAGCAGACTTTGAAGAGCGTCTGTGAAAGTGATGTCAGATATCCCGCCGTGGGTACAGTCGACTACTGAGATAATCTTCACATCTCCACTGCTCACTTCCTCTTCCAAGCAGGATGTCCCGAACCAGACTTTTCATTCTTACTAGGAATGGAGGCAGGAGACTCTCAAGGGTGCATTATTTCTGCAATTTATTTAAGTCTTGATGTCAGCCATGCTTTTGAATGGCAGAAGAAACATTCTGAATTGAATGTATGAACTGGTATCAGATTGTAGATTTTGTTTGTAGATTATTTACTTTAACATATCCACTTGTTATGTTTGTTTCATTCATTTGTAAAGCAAATGTAAACAAGGTTTATTGTTGTGATATAGGGCTATACAAATAAAATTGAATTAATTTAAGTCACTAAATATTGTGTATTATTAGTCAATCTTTTTGTCCCAACTATGTCAGCTTCCAAATTTTAATAACATAGGCTTTATTTTGTATTTTTGTATTATTTTTTGTATTTTTTGTATTTAATTTTCTGAGACCTGCCAACTTGTTTACATCACATTAAGCTTGTGATCATTACCCAACAAGTACTGATTCAAGTTTTCTGCAGTACTGTTTTATGTGTGTGAGCTGCAAAGGCCTTTGTAGTTTGTTAAATAACTGCGTTCTGCTTACTGTCTGAAGAAGAGCTGTGCTGAAAGGCTGGTAAGGTGAGAGGGACACTTTGAGGAGACCGCTGTCCTTTCACTGCTGTCTGCTCGCTGCCCACAGGACAAATGGTGGCGGCACTACACTTTCCTTCATAATAGGATATACAGTACAATATACATTCCACCTGTGATAAAATTACTAATCCTTGCTGTAAATGTTACAATAATACAATTACCTTTTTTATCCCAAACCTAGTACTGTAAACCGTCTCACTACATTGTTTAAAAATAATAGATGGTGACATTTCAACCATACCTCCTGTCCAATCTCACTGACGCTGCCTGGGAAGACAAGAGGGCAGTCCCGTTCAGAAGGTTTCTCCTCCACGCCTATGATGCCTTTTGTGTTTGCACATAATGATTTCCTTTTGGGTCACCTCTCGAGCCTTTCAGGGCAGGGAAAGTGGATCTGTCCAGGCCCTCTCCATTACATAGCCCATCAGATAGGTAGTGCTAGATAAGTCCCCCCTGTATAATAAATGTCTCATATTTGATCTTAACAGCATTGCATAGCCAAGCAGCCTCTCTCGGGACAGCTTGCACAAACACCTGCTCTTAGAAGGAGTCATGTCTAGAAGCCCTTTTCATATTAACTTTGTTGTAAACACACACAGTCATTTCCTATTCCTACTCTGTTGCGTTGTTGCTGGTGCATGCAAAGGTGAACAGGTTAACATCTCCTTGCTTAGTCATCCTTGGTAACCTTTCAGGAAGCTTTATGGAGCCAATCTTAAACCAGTTAACCCTGTGTCGGCCCCTTTCTTCATGCCTCACGTCTATGTAGTGTTCAAGACAGTTCACCTTTGCGTCGCAGGTTCAAAGTTCAAATGCGGGGCCGGGCCAATCATTGACACAGTGAACCACTTTTAATGGAAAGACATGCACAGGGCAATCAAAAATGGGAACAGGAGACAGCTTGGCACCGGAAGAAACAAGAGATCATAAATAGGGAGAAAGTAAATAGTGGAGGCTGAATGTCAGGCTGTCTTGTTAGCAGGTGTAGTGTTGCATTGGAGGCAACCCTAGCTGTGAGTTATGTTTCCAGGGCAGCAATGCAATCCTTCGTTTCCCTCCTTAACATTCACCAGCAGTCAGAGCCATCCATCTGTCAATCATTTTTCAAGGCGACATTTCCCTCGAAGTCGATTGGGTGCATGTGATGGGGGCGTGTTCCACCAAACGGTCCACTAGAAGTGCACCGTGACTGTCCCGCCTATTGCTTCAGTTAGCTCTCTGTGCCCTGGTATGGTGGAAGCACAGTGACCTCTTTTTGAAGTTGTCTGCTCCCCTGGATGAGTTGGTTGTTTACCCAAGCTTTTGACAGATAGATTAGAAAACAACTTCACAGAATTGGTGAAGCAGCCTCAATACTGGGCACTATTGCAGCATGGACCTTGCATTGTTCATTATTTGACTTTTATGAAGATGACTTATCTAATGTAAATATATAAAAGGTGCTTTGTAGGCAGCTATTTCAAACCACTTTTGCGTCAGTGGAAATAGGCAGTCCTTGTTTGATGGCTAATATTAATCAGCATACAGGTACAACATATGTATAGTATCTATGATGGCAGCTTGACCATGTGCAGAGATGGGTAGTAATGAGTTACATCTACTTAGTTACATTCACTTTCTGAGAATAGTTTTACTGTACCATACTTTTTACTTGAATAATATCTTTTTGAAGTAACAATACTCTTACTTTTAGTCCCCTTTGTATATTATCTAGGTAGAGCGTTATGTAATGATAATGTGAAAAGACCTAGAAAAGTTATTTTGTATAATTTTTGTTAAAAGATCTGATTGTTACCCAGTACTTATTTGAGTCTTACTTGAGTAATTGTTTGGATGAGTACTTTTTACTTCTACTTGAATAATTGTATTATGACGTAACAGTATTTTTATTTGAGTATAATTATCAGTTACTCTACTCACCTCTTGCAGTGATATTGGAGAGTAAATCCAATGCTTTAATCCCACACAAGATAAAGTTGACCCTTGGCCCACTCTGTTGTTCCCAGTATGTGTGTAATTTACCTGTTCTGCCCATGTTTCCTCCTCTATACACACTCACTCACTGTAACCTGCATGCTTCACTTTGTCATCGTCCACCAGCTTCTTTACCTCAACATATTTTTAGATCTCTTATCTGATATAGTCATGGCAATGCAGAATAAACAAACGGTTTTTAGATAGCTGAGTTTTTCAGGTGGAACCTGTCTCGGGCTCCTTTGATCAGCGAGGCCTTTTATTCTGCCAAAAGGCTTGAGAAGCAGGAAGTGGTGGGCAAACAAACGTGAGACAGTGAAAAAATGCAATACAAAAAGTGATGAATAGGACTCAGATGATTAATAGAAGAATCTAAGGGTTTACAGAACGTAGAATGCCATGCATTATTTAATGGAGACGTTTCTCCATACAAAATTCTTTACGGTTCGTTTAATTTACTGGTACATTTTTTGGAAAGTTTACGAATAGAAAAGGAGTGTATAGCTGCCATGATAGAGTGTTAATCTAATCTTGTTAAACATGTCACTATTTTCAATTTACTTTTTTAGATTTTGGGCTGTATACCAGTCTTAAACCATTTCATATAGTTTTAAAGAGATCTGTAAGTTTGCCACAATACACAGTGGTAAAATGTTTAAAGCTTTACGTAAGTGCGGAGCCGGGATATGGTGAGGTCATTGCTCACTGGCCCCATTGCGGGGCTAAGATTGGGGAGCACTGATGCCTGCTACAGCAGAGGAGTGTGGGAACCAAGCAGCCCGTGTGCACAGGATGGGGGCAGGGGGCACAAGATGAGGTGAATGTCCTGCTGCCCAACAATTAGCATGTTGATTTCTTCACTGGGGTGGCCTAGTTCTGGTCGGAGCAGGTCGCTGGTGGCACTGTGGGGGCTGTGGACATGGGACACATGGCACCATCTTGTATCGTAATAGATGGGCTCTGCTTCACTCTATAAATAACATGTACCCATTACAGGTGGTGTCAAAGTGTGCACTGCACTTGACAAGAGGTAACTAAGGAGTGTGCACACAGACTTTTTCAGTTCATTTATAACTTTTTGATGATGTTACTGTTTACTGTTTAAGTTTTAATGTATGTCTATGTATCTGCTGGTTGGTGTGTTACCTTAACACAGTACCTTCTAATCTTGCTGCAGCTCGGATGGCTCAGGCCATAAAATCATCACAGAACATTATAATAACATAAACCGCACACATAAACAAAACGTTAGAAACCTATTTTTAACACTTAATGTAACCCAATAGCAATACCATTGTCCTGTGTATTTTGAGAACCATGATACACAGACCTAGGTTTCACCTTTGTTAGCATTCAAGTGTCTGGGCCTATGACAAACTCTGCTGCTTATGCTGGTGACAAAGCCACGACCTGCCGGAGGCATCTACAGAGTGAGGAGTTCTGAGAAAGTAAACACTGCAAAGGCCTATCGCAAGACTCTGTAGGCCTCGCTGGCATGCTTAATTAAAAGTGCAATGTTTCAATGTAAAGGCATATGACAGACATATTATTATTATATTCTTATTGTTTTTTCTTTGTAAACTGAAAAGCATTGTGTACAGTTTTTGCACTGATATGATTGCACTCAAAGCTAACATTTAGTTGCTTTAGTTCTGCTGTTATTGTCAGAAGGGCGGTGCTATGTTGGCATAACATCACAGATTAAACTCATGGTTGTGTGATTTGTAGTTTTGGTTCAAAGTTAAGACTACCAAGCCTTTATTTTATCTAGAAATAGCTTACACTGTCATTGTGGTGGAGGCTTTATAGCTGTATATAATAGTCGTCCTAGTAATTGTGTTGTCTGAGGAGGCGGCAAGCTTGTCTTTCTGCCTGACAATACATTACCCCAAGTAGCCAGTTAAGCTTAAAAAATATTTCTATATTTTTTTAAGCACAGTTGGCACGTACAATGTCAGTGCCTCCCATTCCGCCACAAACCCCCTCTTTGGAGTGAAATTTTAACTGGCCAAAGCTTGTCAATGAAAGGCCAGCTGTTCCCCACTCTCTGCCATCCTACCCATGTACCGCGTTAGATGTTCCCCCTTGGCCCTGGCCTGTACGGGACCCGCTCCTCACAAATACTGAGGCTCGTGTGAAAGCATGAAATGCCATTATCAG
Organism: Philypnodon macrostomus; assembly: GCA_036025475.1. Lineage (NCBI taxonomy): Eukaryota > Metazoa > Chordata > Actinopteri > Gobiiformes > Eleotridae > Philypnodon > Philypnodon macrostomus. Next base: position 16,832 of record JAVQKC010039677.1, read on the forward strand.
TATCAGGCGTCAGGTTACATGGGCACAGCACAAAGCTATGTCCCCCGCACCACTCCTAACTGAGGCTGTAGTGAGAAATCTACACGCTAACTGTGCTTTGAGAAATCCGCTGGGCTCTCTTTGACACACAGCAAATAGGTCTCAAGGCTATCTCCAGAGGTGAAAAATGACTTGATACTTTTACTCATTTCAAGAACTTTGAAGAGATAATGATTACTTTTACAAATTTAACAGTTGTAGAGTGTAGTACTAATCACAATATGAGTCAAAATAAATTATTTCTTGCTGACTTTGCCAAAGTTGGCTTCAAAGTAACCTACCTAACCTACCTAACCTACCTAACCTACCTTACCTACCTAACCTACCTAACCTACCTAACCTTCCTAACCTACCTAACCCACCTGACTGTCAGACCAGATTGTCTGTTGCAGGAGCACCCTTCCTTAAAAACCATGCCACAGAAAAAAATCAGCGACTGTCTTTAATGTTGGAGTCTCAAGTAAACACAGGCTGCTGGGGGCCCCCCCTGTGGTTCGGATTATGTTACTTAAAGACATTTTGGACTGTTTTGAAGCCATGGCTAATGACAGCACCGAGTAGGGTCACTGTGCAGGAGAAATGTAATTACAGCTATATTTGTGTGTTCATTCATTTTTAGACACAAAAACAATGATCAGTCATGCTACAGTTATTACTTGTTTATGATATAGGTATAAATCCACAGCAACAAACATTACTAATGTTCTCAAGCTTTCATTTAGTAGCACTCAGTAAACAAGAAAAATTACATGATGCAATACATTTTTAGGTCACCAAAAATATTTGATTTAATCTGTTTCTGACAAACAGTTTTTATCTCTCATTTTCTGAACATGAAAAAAGCTTGACTACAATGCATAATGAGTCAGTCATTACCAATAAAACTAGGCCCACACTGTCGTGCCCTACAGCAAGGTGTATATCAGCAAACGGCCCCATACGTCTGCCACAACTGCTGTGGCAGCTTAATCAGACATTGTGTGATTTTTAAGGGTTTATATATTGTTAATGAGCAATGAAGAGGCCCCACCCCCAAACCATGACAAACATGGGAAGGGTCTATTTTTGATTTGTTTGGATGTTTGTGAAGAATATTTTTGTTAATTTCCCCAAAACTACATTCTTATTTCAGTCTATAGGGGGCGCTATAGAGGTAACTGCCATCATATTGGTCAGTTGTGTTCAATTATTTAATGATTATTCTTCGCAGAAGTGCCGAAATCATTCCAGTTTGGAGTCTGTATATGTAACTTCATGTAAAAGTTGAAACTGATTCGGCAATTCGTTTTTGAGTTATCGCATTCACACGAAGAATCTGCGGACGCACATGCGGACGGAGGTGATTCCATAATTTGCAGTGTATTAGCCTTTATTGCTACAAACATTTTCTGTGCTCAGTGTTTCTGTGGTAAATACCCAGACTTTATGAATGGCAAGCAGGGCAGCAGTTTGTCATATTACAAGTGTCCTCTGCATGTAAACTTACTGTGTTGTTTGTCTTTGACAGTTATGCACGTGGGAGGCATGCTCTCTGTAGCCTGCGGACACAAATTCACATATCTTTTACATCTGATATCAGCCTGTTCCCTTCTTGACTCTGGTCCATTGGAGGTTACGTTACTGTTTTTCCTTCCTCCAGAAGCCATATCTCCATGGTTTCTGTTTCCCCGCCAAATCAAGCCAAATTGATTAAACGTTAAGACTTTTGACGACAGTCTTGTGAAAAGTATCAGTTTCAGAATCTTCTCTGTCTGCGTTTATGCTTTATACATCGCTCCAGCTCCGTCCCAGCGCCTCGCATTGTCAGAGCAGGGTTAACTTTAATGAGTGGACTCCATTGTTACTTGGGTCGGCCGCCTGCTTGCAGCTGTGGATGAAACTATCTGGTGCATTTGGCATGGTGCCCGTCTTGGTCCTCAGTAACTAATAGGGCTGTTAAAAAAATTGATTCACGGTATATCGTGATATAGATACTTGGTATCGATACTTCGGCTAGGTATCGATACTTTTGTGACATTATTGAGCATTATTATAATATGGAATCACCTCCGTCTGCCTCCGTGTGCACATCCACAGATCCTACGTGTGAATGCAATAACTCAAAAAAACGGATCAGTTTCAAATTTTACGCACAGTTACATATCATGAAGACGCTGAACTGGATTCATTTTGGTACTTCTACGAGTAATGATAATTAATTAATTAACTAATTGTTGTCCTGAAACTCTTTATTTGAGCCAATAATCCTGCTGAACATAAACAAAATTGCATGAATTTTGGCACAATGCAAATGCAAATTACAGAGGTCAAATAAAGAATGCCTCTATAGCGCCCCCATGTTTATGACCCATATGTTACCCTGGACACACTTACTTTGGCAGAGAGCAATGGAACTTGGTACAGTGATTCTCCACATTGTACCTAATGTAAAATATGACTACAACAGACGGGAAGTTGGCCATTTTGGATTGAAATTGGGAGGTCAGGTATATTTGATAGCCTCTAACTTGCACAAACTTTGTCCGATTAGGCTCAAACATGAAATACCTAATTACCCTCCGGCCCTGAACACATCTGACCAATATGATGGCAGTTACTTTTTTCACAAAAGACCAAAATAGTCACATAGACCCTTCCCATGTTTGTCATGGTTTGGGGGTGGGGCCTTCTAATTGCTTGTTAACAATATAAAAACCTTTAGAAATCACACAATGTCTGATTAAGGTGCTTGCTGTCGGGGATGACAGCACAGGCCTAGTTCTATTGTTGCAACTTGCTAGCAAAAAAATTAGCTGTAACCTCATTGGAGCATGGCTAATTTGTTATTTAATGTAGCCCAGTAATTAGCCAAAGAGCAGGGTTTTTGCTTGCTTTTTGCCATAGTGAGAAGGTCTTTGTTGCTAAATGGACAGATAATTTAGCCCTAAACATGAATCCATGTCTGGACACTCTTTATAAAAGGTTGTAAATGGTCGTAGCTCCAATAAGGTTACATTTGGATTTCATACATTTTATTTAGCTACATTCATTCATTCCAATAGGTCCACAGTGGCGGTACATTAAACATTCTTTGCCCCTCACAGTATCCAGTAGCGCTCTGAATGCCTCTTTATGTCCTAAACGCTTACGCTGGAGCTCTAGTCATTGACACTGTACCCTAGCAGCAGCCACTAGTTAATGTTAGTGAGGGAGAGGACTTGAAGCAGGAGCCAAATGGCCAAAGGGAAAAACACTAAAGTGAAGGACTGGACGAAGAGGTGGGTGGAGTCGGATGTGGAGGCACTGGTCAGCTCCTAAGAAACATACAGAAGCATATTAGTATCAAAAACATATTAAACGAGCCTTGGGGACCCAAACTTCCAGTTGTTACAGCTTCTCACAGATCCTGACGAATTGAGAAGGGCAAGTTCACACCCTGAACTTACCAAAAAGTCTAAAAACACCTAAAATTTCAGTGGAGCCCAAAGATATTTATATTTCTAAATACTCATCGTCTCATGGGAAAGATTTGAACATGATTTAGCCTAGATTTTGGTAACTATTTTAAATGCTCCAGTTAAATATTGCATTTTATGTTATGAGTGTTGACATTTATATCAATCAATCTATTTCATGAGCACAAAAAGGCTAGGTCAACATATAGATTATATTCTTGGGCAAAACACATACATCTGCCACAACTGGCACCAACGGGCACTTTAATCAGACATTGTGTGATTTCTAAGGGTTTTAATATTGTTAATGAGCAATTAAGAGGCCCCGCCCCCAAAGCATGACAAACATGGGAAGGGTCTTGTTGATTTGTCTGGATGTTTGTGAAAAATGTTTTTACAAAATTTTGTAAATTTCCCTAAAACTACATTCTTCTTTCAGTCTATAGGGGGCGCTATACAGGTAACTGTTACCATATTGGTCAGATGTGTTCAGGGCCGGGGGGTAATTAGGTATTTCAGGTTTGAGCCTAAGCAGGCAAAGTATGTGCAAGTTAGAGGCTGTCAAATATACCTGACCTCCCAATTTAAATTAAAAATGTCCGACTTCCTGTTTTTGTAGGGCAGGGTCATAATGATATTTTATGTTGGGTACACTGTGGAGAATTACTGTACCAAGTTTCATTGCTCTCTGCCAAAGTAAGTGTGTTCAGGGTCCCATAGGGGTCATAAACATGGGGGCGCTATAGAGGCATTCTTTATTTAACCTCTCTAATGTACATTAACTATATGTAACACCTGTTGAGGCACTAATAGAAGATAGACTAGAGGCTAATGGAAACTACCGACTATCCCGGAACAATGTGCCAAAATTCATGCGATATTGTTTATGTTCAGCAGGA
>JAVQKC010039699.1:0-11682 GCA_036025475.1 Philypnodon macrostomus
AAAGATTTTGCAGTAAATTCAGTCTGCACTCCCTAAACAGCCCTGTGTAGAGATGAGGAAGTATCACTGTGACTGTCTGACTCGACCAGAGCTGCTGGAGCAGGGGCAGCGATAGAAGCTTTAGGGGGCTAGGGGTGGTAGCTCCATCTAGGGCCTCACATAAAAAAATAACAACACAAAAAGCTCATTTAAAAATTAATCATCATTAATCGTAGCCCAAAGGTGTGATTAATCTGATTAAAAAAAATAATCGATTGACAGCACTAATGTTACAATATCAAATCATCAACAGTTTTAGAGCAATGGGTCGGCTTCATATTGCAGCATTTAACAGTGGAAATTAAAGAAGCAATTTTAGCCCACAGCATCTGGCGGCTTTTCCAGGTAACGGGTCATCTTGTTTCAGATGTTTACCGCTGCCGCATAGAGAAACAGCAGCTCCAAAAAATCCTCTTAGCTCAAGGCGTGCCTCCAGAAATATAATGGAATGGGCACTGATTGATTTGTTATAGGGAGCTGTATTGAAGGACTGTTATCTTTAATGGAAGCGCTTTAGAAAGTGCTGAAGGTTAATGGAAAGCGCCTCCAGGCACAGCATTAGATGAGCTTAACACCAGGGGAAGCTTACTAATGAAGCCAGTGACTAAACGCTGTTGGAAGAGGATTTTTTTCATGTATGTGTGTGCCATGTTTGAGAGGCAAAATGTTATTAATTAAAATGTCATGGGAAAAGTCAAGTGCATAATATACAGTCTTTAATTGATTTACATACCACACTTTAGGTTGAGCTGCAATCACTAGTCATTTATGTTTCAAAAAAGAAAAACAAGTCCCTCCGCTGGCCTCTACAGCAACATCAGCTCAGACTTCATGGGTTACCACTTTGACCAATAGCAGTCGAGTTAGCAGCAGTCAGATACAGCATTTTAAAGCATTTTAAAAATGTGTTTTCTTATTTTAGCACTACAGCTTTAAGTAAGTGTATATCTGCTCACGAGATCAACTAGTTGGATCATTTTGCAAGCCAAGCCAATGGATTTATTCATTCACATACAGTACGTACGTCCATGCACATAAAGAGCAAAGGCTGGCATTTGTGTCTAATACAGTGTTTTGTATGTGTGCCTTTTATTTCTTATTTGTTTAAAGATATTTATTTATTGGCTTTATTGACAGATAGGACAGTATGGTAACAGGAAACCAGGGAGCGTCATTTGGCAAACTGTCCTGAGCCGGATTCAAACTCACAACGCCAAGTGGTGGATCTTTTATGATTGGTAGCCATAATGTTAAGTCTGTAGCTGCACAAATTAAATTTAAATTTGAGCCTTGAATGAAAATCTATTTACATTTTAGTGATGATTTCCTTAATTCACTTGTTTTTGTCCTAAATTTAGATTTTGAAGTTGTTTCCCAGGGACTGCAGATGGAAATTAACTGTTTAGCTATAATCTGGTGCAGTACATCTCTGTTTTGTGAGCATAATGTCTCTGTACACTGTCCCTTCAAATAAAGACGAAATGAAATGAAATGAAGCAATTTTTACTTTGTTAGCTTAATTAAACTTAGAGGTGCACCGATCCGGACTTTATGGGTTGACCGATACCTGATTTCCACCGTTACTAATGTAAAGACTAAATGATTAAGCATTTCTTTCCTAACTTTGCATTATCAGAATTAATAAACATAACATATACTATAACTAAGATCAGATAACCCTCAAAATGTCTCACATTTGTGATTTGGGTGTTACATTGTAATATAATGTAATTTGTCACATGCTTTATCTGCTCATAATTAAGAGTATTGCAAAAATTTAGATATTGCAATATTGAATGCGGTTATCAAATATTGAATGCTTTTCTCATATTGTGCAGCCCTAGTTTCGTCTGATTCCTGTACTTTTGTGAAAATGCAGTTTTGTAAAATGACACCACATTGCTCTTTGTAGCCATGACACGAGTTGGCAAGCCTGTGATGTTTCTCCAACCAAATTAAGGCTCAAACCAGTGGGCACCAGTTGACGAGGTTTGACTGACAGCAAGTAATTTCTCTGGCAAAATGTCTTTTTCTTTCCAGCGTTCTCTCTCCCTTCTGGCAAAACCGCAGCTACTTAAAGCCGTAACACGCTTCCACGGCGACGCCCCGAGACAGGTTCAGTCAGAGGTCTCTTTTGTATAATACGCCTTCTCCTCCGGGCTGTCATCATCTGCACACTATAGCTCTGATATACTGGAAGGCCTTGACACGACTCTGGAATATTCCCTGAGATGAAAAAGTGAACTGGTTTTAAATAGTCCAATCCAACACTACCTAAAGTCAAATTTGACACTATAAGTAGATAACTGTGGCTCTGTAGGCACACTGAGGGTCTGTGTGAATGTGTGAGGGACTGCGTTGTCTTTGTGTCCTTGTCTTGTCTTTATGTGCGTCTTTGTCTTCTCTTTGTATTGTCCTTCTCTTGTAAAATATGTCCATACCATATGTCTGTCTTTGTGTTGTCCTCTACAGTATGCAGTACTCAGTTACATTTACTCAGTTACATTTACTTGAGTAATCTTTTTAAATAAATTGTACTCCATAGAGTAACTTTACTGCACAATGCATTTCAATAGAGTACTTTACCACCTCTGTGTGTCATGTAAGAACAGCTTTATGTGAAAAATGTGATGATTTGAAATTCTGTTCCTTGTGCCTTCATTTTGAAAATATCAAAATATGTTTTTTATCTTTTTATTTTATTTTTATGCCAGATTACCACAAAATTAAACAAATAATCTGACATTATGCTCAAATAGTTCCTCAGGACTTGAGTAGTTTTTTTCCACCAGTACTTTTCTACTCTTACTCGAGTAATTATGTAATGAGTACTTTTTACTTTTACTTGAGTAACATTGTTGGCTACTCTACCCACCTCTGTCTCTATGTCCCTTTGTCTTTTCCTTTCTATGAGTGGTCAGTAAAGCAAACGAGATGCAATGTCCAATTTTGATAATCAGCTCATTTCATTTGTATGTTTAGTTGATGATTAAGTTGTCGGTGACATGCAATATATATTTATGTTGTTGACCACAAATTGTAAAATAAAATCAAAACAATATTTTGCTTTTCTGGACACTCAAAGACGTTTTACAGTTGTGTTCATTGATTATTAAAGGTCCTATATTCTGCAAAATCAACTTCTCTGAGCTCTTACCAGTGTTCAAATGTTGTTTCTACCTCAGAAGTAAAAAGAGGTTGGAGTTTATTTTTGTAAACTCCCGAAAACTGGAACAAATGGTTTAGTCCTGTCTTAAAGAGACAAGCGCCTAATCCGAGCTCCAAGAAACAGAGTGTACTAGGTCATTACTGTGTGTTTGATGTTGCAAAATGTAAAATGGTAACCTAAATGTATCCAAAACAGACTGTGAAATGTGCAAAAGAGCATCAAATAGGACCTTTAATTAACGCCACACATTTACACATGTACATTATGTGGTCAAACATTCTGTACATTCTGCCCAATACTGTATGATCTTCTATCAGTGGTATCCATGTTTGAGTGAAGTCTTGTTTACCTTCCACTGACAGCGGCTTTTTCGTAACGACCAGGGCAGTGAAATTAATGTAATTTGGCCCGTCGCTAATGATGTCCTGACACTTGTGTAGCAGAGCTTTACATTTCGATATCTGCCATCTAATTAGAAGTGACAGTTTAGCACCTGAAGCTCTCTCACGCCATACTTACTGTGAAGATGTGGAGGGGGCGGAGGCGCTTGTCTGTGTGAGATGAGAAATGACTATGGAAGGAAAAAAAAAATATTGTTTTTTAAATGTTTATTGTATAAACTTGTCTGCAACGGCATTTGTTGTCTCCCTTAGGTAGCAGTGAAGGCCACTGTGAAATCTTGCTAGTTTGGAAATTCAACATCAATATGTGACTGTATATGTCATAACAGATTATACAGTTATAGTGTTTCACAGGCCAAATCAACCAAGTCATCAACATTATGAATTATCACTTTGATTGGTTAAAAACTAGTCAACAGTTACAATACAACATGTTAGAATATGTTATCTGGAATGGCCTAGAATAGATCTATGAGCTACGATTTAATGTTTTTATTCTGAATTGGAATGTACTATGTAAGCATAAAGTTAGAAACTTCTAAACAAACTTGATGCTGATCTTTTTTGTTACTGAACATCACTTGTGGCTAGTTCTTGTAGCAGTTGGTATGAGGTGTGTTGTTTCACTCATGCATGTTTGGAGAAATAATAGAACCCGAGACTTTTGGGTTATGGAAACTGATTTGATGTGCACATTTTTCCAAAGCTGTTTTTTTTTTTTTTTTTTTGCCAATAGACACATGAGGGAGATGAGGAAGCTTCATTCACCCCACAAATCATTAAGCCATCGCATGTACTCTAAAGCTGTTTAATTAAGGCATAGTTCTGCTTTAATGTATCTTTTTTGGATTTTTAATGTTTGAATGATAATCTTTGCTCAGGTTTGTCAGCTGTAAAGGTAATGTACATTGACCTTGGATGACCTGTGGTTCCTGGTAATGTTTTTCACCTGGTTATGTGCACATAGAACTTCCTCTACCCATTCTTACCTGTCCTTTAAAACCAACCATTCTGCCATCCTCTTTATCACCCCCGGCCAGGCATCTCAAGGAGCTCTGAAGCCAAAGAAAAGGACTTTATATATCTCCACCTTCTCCTCATTAGGCGTCTTGCAAAGGCCCTTCTTTTCTGGGGGCCACTGCGGCTGCCTTTGTCTCCTAAATCTGTCCCAGGGCCGGGCAGCGGGTGCCGTGATGGAGCTGCTGCCATACTGAGTGCGATGTGCTCATGCGATACGACATCTGAGAAGAGGTGCTTGAGCGCGAGGGAGGAGACGAATGGGCTATTTTAACTTATCCATCCTGCGGCGTAGGATTCACAGACACAGCCAATGCCATTTGAGCCCGAAACGGCTACTAATCAAATAAAGAAGCCAGCGCTTTGCATTTAAAGTTCATTGAAGTGGCTGACGTGACTATGCTTCATGCAAGATTAAGTTCGTCTAATGTTATTTCACACATCAGAACTTGGGCTATTGTGCGGATAGATGCAGTGATTTTGGAAGTGCATTAAACATGAATAAGTGAGACGCTCCAGACAAATGCATAATAGCTCACTTAATGGGAAGGGCTCTCTCGGTGAATGTCCTCAGTGTTCATTATTGTGCCATTTCGTCTTCTGTTTCTGTTTCAGCACACAAACTATTACCATCATATTCCGCTATAGTGTAATATCTGCTGTGCCATTGAACGCACTGCGAGAAAAATACATAAAACTCAGGGAACATTAATTAAGGCTCGCTTCGGTGAGCTGGAGAAAGCGACTGGGGAGAGCAGGCTGCTTAGACTTGGGGCGAAGTGGAGCGAAATTGATCAAATAAAATCCAAATACAAGCAGAACATAATGTTACCTAAATGTAACCCAGGGCAAAATCTGTTTGGATTTGGTAAAAACTTTTGCAGTAGGCTACTTAGGTGGGTTCGTTCACATTGAGGTAACAAGCATTCACTTGAGTCTGAAAAAATTATTCATTTTCTTGCGCTAACGCTAGCAGGCTAGAACTTTTGTAGTAGTAGTAGTATGTAGTTACCTTCGCCAAGGAGTTGGTTGGTTTGTCTGGTTGTTAGAAACGTTACTGAAAAAATACTGCACTGATATGGATGACATTTTCAGGGAAGGTCAGAAACTTCACAAAGGCCTTGGCCATGCCTCCTGATTTGTCTGTTCTTTTTCATTTTATTTAGTTTTTAATCAATTTGACAGTAACAACCACAATAGTGAATGCATCTGATACGTATTGTGCATGGGAATCAGCAGAACAAAAGGGGGCTTAGGACACATCCTTATGGGTAGCCAGTCTTGAGTATGATGGTGTAGGATGAGACTCTATGGATCTGGACAGGCTGTGTCCTGTTTATCAAGAAGTCCAATAACCAGCTGCAGAGAGATAGTTCAAGGATCAAAGGGTGCAACAGTGATATAAACCATTACAACTCACTTACAGAAGTCTATATATAATATGAAACTGGGTAATTTTTTATAAACCATTTTTTTAAACTATGTCAATGGGAAACAACCTGTACCCCAGTTCCCAAAACTCTTCTTGAGTTGTAAATGTCAAAGTTCCTGTATAGTGGTCTAAATTTCACAATTGCATTTTTGATTTAAAGATCCTCAGTTTTTGGTAACCACAGCCACAGAAGCTGATAACAAGCTGCACTGCACACGATTGCACAACAGAGGTCATCCATCGGGCATGCTTCAACTAGGTATGGTTGAGGCTTTTTTATTTTCAGGGCTGACACTTAAACACACTGATTTTCACTTTCATTATTTTGAATCTGTAGGTCACCTTTACATGTATGTCTTTGGGATGATGGAGGAAGAGGAGCGAACCCACAATAACACAGGGAGGACATGCAGAATACAGTGAAAAAAGTTAAAATTTACAAATTGTGCAGTAATTCTACACATGAAAAATCTTTCATGGTCTCAATTTACTAACTGGTGTGCGTTCAACTCACATGGACTATTTCACATATTTCTCATTATCAGATGCTGTATTTTTCCATTAGTTTATACTTTCAGCTTTAATCCACACATTGTAGATTGTATTTGAGATTTCTTCAATTGTATTGATGTTAAATAGTCCATGTGAGTTGAAGGCACATATTTCTTGTTGGACTGATTTACTGGAGTAAATTAAGACAATTAAAAGTTGTTTTTTTTTCAGTCTATAATCACAAAAATCAGGAGGATTGAAACCTCCATACAGACATGTAGGAAGGGTAACCACTCTGCCATTATTGTTTCTATAACCACTAAATATACCAATAGTATACATTCTAAGTGACATGCAGCAGTCCCATGATGAGATCGTAAGATACTGAGAGGGGTTTGACTCCTCCTCACCCTGGTCGCTATATAGTCCTGGTTTAAACTTGGTTTACATCCTGGTTCAGACCTAGTTGACATATACTATTAGGTAAGACCTGGTCTAGACCCAGCAGACATGGACTTCAGAGTACTGATGGTGTTGTTGCCCCTCTACAGCGCCGGTAAGGCTACACCTAAAATATATGGCATTAGTCACTTTGTGATTCTCACAATGATGCTAATTCAGTCTTAAATAAAAATGTAATTAATGAAATGGTATTGTTCTAAATTATTGATAGAACTGTGAGTTTTTGTAAGATCAGAGCGTGCTAGTCTCATTGAGTAAAACTGTAAACTGCTTAAAGTCATCACATGTACCTTTCTCGCTCTCTCGGCTGACTCTCTGGTTAACAACCACACCAATATAAAAAAAATTCAATTAATGACAAACAGAACTGATGACTGTTTTAGACCCATTTATTCACAGTCACACACTACCAAAGATGCTCTAGGGGAGAGACATGGCAAGCATACCACACTTCTCCAACCACCACAATGATCACTAACACATTAAAATAAAGGCATGGTGGGGGGTACTGTGTCTTGTCAAAATATACATAAACAACCTGCTCTACCTCCTGAGCCCCATTTCCTGAGCTTCTTTTTAGTCAGTTTCTTGTAGTCTGACCACCCCGACTTACATAGTCATAGAGGATGAGAGAGGTAACTCGAGTGGACCACAGTCAGCAATACACCTTCACCAACAGGAGACAGGCCATTCCTTTGAAGACAGTGAGGTGCAGATCTTGGCCAGAGAAAGCAAGTGGCTTGAAAGAGGAGTCAAAGAAGCTTGTTTTGTCACAAAGAGAGATGATTCCATGGCGTCAGACACCAAAAAGGACTCCCTAACAACAGGTAAGTGGCTTTCAACCGGTTGTGGCACTTCCGGATCTGTAGAGCTGCTAGCGGAGAAGTCGACAGGCAGAGTGCTCTCAACATCAACCCTCATTGGTTGAATGGGTAATCGAGACAGTTAACTCCACCTCCTCCTCTTCATCCAAGCTTCCTTCTGGATTGACTACTGGCTCCCGCAGACTACGAGTTTGAGGTCTGCGAGCAGGTGTAATTTCTGGCAGCTCTTGTTCAATACTGTCTGGAAGAAATCCACACGGGAGGAGAAAGTCCAGATGCAGAGTACGAGTTGGAGCGGATTGATTTCTCTCAGGCCGAACTGTATACACGGGTAGATCTCCTGCACGTTTGAGGACAACATAAATGTCTCGCTCCCATTTGTCCTCTAACTTGTGTTTTCCCCGTAGGCGTACGTTGCGGACCAGTACTCTGTCACCCTCTTCCAGACATGATGAGGTAATTCGTCGATCAAATCGGGTTTTGTTTCTCTCAGCTGACCTGGCAGCTCTTTTGGACGCAAGCTGGTAGCTCTCCTCCAGTCGAGATTGTAGATTCTGAACATACTGGGAATGTGATTTTGATGTTGCTTCACTTACAGGTAAGCCGAAGGCAAGGTCTACAGGGAGTCTTAGACAACGTCCGAACATCAGCTCATAAGGTGTAAACCCTGTGACCTCATTCCGAGTGCAATTGTACACGTGGTTTTACGTAGTCTTTCCATCTGGCCTTTTGATGTTGTTCCAGTGTTCCCAACATGCTCAGTAAAGTTCGGTTAAAGCTCTCGACTGGATTTTCACGAGGATGGTAAGGCGTGGTTCAGAGTGTCTCGTCTTGGAGATGGATGTGATGTTTCACCTTGTCGGGCCTTCCGAAGTCCAAGTCATGTTGTGAAAATACTTCCGGTATGCTTTTGAGCTTGTTGATGATTCGTTCTTTCCAATCTGGAGGAATAAGTGAATCTCCAAACTCAACCTCCAGCTGGACTTCAGGTTCCCTCAGTGGTGTGCGGCTTGTGGTGACACAATGTGTCAGGATCTGCGGTGACACAACAAGATCTGCAACATCACTGAGAGGTGGAAGAGTGACAGTGCTCGGACTCGTTGGTAAGTATCACTGGGATCTTGTAGGGTCTGTGACTAGGCAGCGTAACCAAACAACTCCGAACACACAGCCCCCCAGGCAGCGATGTAACAGGGTGTTCTAGCAGTGCCCACTCGCTTGCAGAGGGTGTAAGAGCACGGACAGAGCCTTCAACGACAACTGTTTGGCCGGCAGGAACAGCGACCGGCACTTCACTAACCAACCAAACAACTCCTTCACTGGGCCCCTGGCTCTGCTGGTGCTTCAGCTGCAGCAATTGCAACACTGCCCTGTAGCCGTGCGTGGCAGGTTTAAAGTTTGAAATCTCACTTCCGAGGTATTGTTCATAGAGTGGCTCCAGCGTGTTCATTCCAATCAGGACTTGGGATTGAATTTCTGGCCGAACATCTGGGACCACTAAAGCAAGGGTACATACATCCATCTCAGCGCCGAGAAAATCTGATGGAAAGGTCATGGTGACTTTGATATAGCCGAGATACAGAACAGCTTGTCCGGCGGCTCCCTCTACTTGTAACAGATCACTCAGTGGCTTGACGGGTTGTGCTGAAAAATGGTTGTCATAGAATGAAGCTGGGACTGTTGTTACTTGCGATCTGGTATCCAGAAAACACTGGCAGTCCTGGCCAGCTATAGTCACTTGTCCTGTACATCTGGATCCGATCAGCCCTTGGGGTAATCTGGATTTCTCAGTGTGAGTGGTTGAATTCATTTTGGCACACCTCACAGGTGGTTACTTTGTGGGACTTTGTTGGTCCTCGGCAGTTCCCATTCGCCCCTCAACAGGAACTCTGTCTAGTTTAAAGATGGGTTATTGTTGTGAGGGGATTTCTGCCATTTCTTCTGTCTGTCAGCAAACTGTTTCTTTTTAGCAGCGACCAGAGAGATTTTGAGCTTTGTCACACTGGGTCTTGATATGACCATCTTCACCACAATTGAAACATTAGCCCGGCTTAGGTCCGAGGATCTGGCATTGACCCTGCCAACCTTTGAACATTCCCCAGACTTACTGCCAAATGTGGGCTTTGACTGGACCGGCTTCATGCTTGACTGGGCGGTGCGCAGAGCTTCCAGCTGCCTTTGGATGTCTGCAAGCTGCTTTGCGAGTTGCTGCGTGACAGTTGTAAAGTCAGCACTGGCTTCCTTGTATTCAGATGCAGCGTATGCATACTGGGCTTGGGAGCTGGCTCTCTGTTTAGATGAGCCAAGGTGTTGTTTCATCCGCATTGCCTTTGCAGAGTCTCAGTCTTCCTCAGTGCGCAGTAGCAGGAGAAACTCTGCAAACGTTAGTGGCTTTGACTTGCGCTGTTTAAACTGTAGCTCTGAGATCACGGTGTCCTCCCAGCACCCTCGGCAAAATTGATTGAGTAGGTGTCTGTCTGTATATGCAGCCAGAACTCCTCCCCTTTCCACTGCGAGGTTCAATGCCACTTGGAGACGCTGTAAATATGAAGATGGCTTCTCACCAGAATTTTGAAATGTGACCATGAACTTTGCGTAAAGCTCGTCGCCGTCCTGCACTGTGCCGTAGGCTGAATCGAGAATTTGGAGGTAAGTTGAAGGGGGTGTGTTTGGCTTCAGATGCTTTACCGTGTCTGCTGCTGGTGGTAGAAGGCTTTCAAAAATTATTTTTGAGCGTTGTAAATCTGAGACGGCTGGGTCTTTCAACAAGAAATCCACACTAGACCGCCAGGTATCGTAATCAGATTCATGCTGGGGTCTCGGTAATCTTCCTGAAAATGCATTGTGAGGAAAGGTGCATTGAAGTATCATCGCTCTTGACGATATGTTCTACCACGTAGCACTGGACTTCGGGTGGATTGAAATCATGAGCAGACATGGCTGGGAGTGAAGGCCTTCCTGTATACAGGGTGTACCGGGCTGCTGGATCTGGCTGGGCACTGGAAGCGTCAGCAGAGGGCAGCGGTGACACTCCTGCAAGGACTGATGGTATCGGCGACGCCTCCTCCTTACTCTCCTCCAGGAGAGTCTTTACAGCAGCAGCTGGATGGAGCTTGGCGATGGACTGACCAAGTAGAGACATTACCCCTGTCAGGACCGCACCATAGTCCTGTCCAGTAAGTTTGGCCAGATTCTGCAAATCAGAAAGGTAATTTTGAGTCTTCAATTTACCTACCTGCTCTGCACAAGCTGAAGACAGCTCAGAAATACTGTAGGTGAGTTTATCATCTTCACACAAGTACTCATACAGCAAAATCTTCCTCATTTCAAACAACGCAGCACCGGAACTGTACTCAACGATTATTGCATGGTGAAACGCGGAAGTCGGGTCATCGATAGATTGCGTTTTCAAAATTTGTCCGTATTATTTCAAAAAATCAATTACTTCTTCATCAGTTTCAGTTTTTGTCATATCCTCAAACAATACAGCATTTGGTATTTTAATGCAAAGTTTCTCAAATATGTCCATGTTAAAATGTATTATGTCTACAACACTAATTCAGCTCTGTCTCTGCCCCCTCAGATGGCTAGCTCGCCAAAATTATGTAGCAAGTATGCTAATTATAAACAATAAGGGTAAGCCCAATGTACTAAAAGAATTGAATAATAATTGCACAGCTAGATATATAGGTTAGGCTAGTATCACTATTACCTCTCTTAATTTCTACACTTTTTACTTTGTTAAGTTCTATCTCTCATTAGTTCAGTGTGATTCACATGTTGTCCTGTCCCACTCCCTCTTGGGGGAGTGGATATTGTTTCAGACCCTGGCCTGCTGTTAGATGT
>JAVQKC010039714.1:0-12389 GCA_036025475.1 Philypnodon macrostomus
TAGGGAATTTTCTAAATTTGGCAAAAACATTCTTCACAAACATCCAGACAAATCAATAAAGTGATTAAGGTGCCCGTTGGTAACAGTTGTAGCAGACGTACGGGGCAGACGTATGGGGCCGTTTTTGCCGATATACACCTTGCTGTCGGGGACGACGGCACAGGCCTAATTTTATTATATTTTACTGTTACATTGTTTATTTAACTGGTTGACTCTTTGTTTAGCCACAACTTTGATGAGTGGAAGTTAGTCTTCAAGGAGCATTCAAATATTAAATATCCCATGTCTTCTGAAGGCCTTCACAGTCCTGTACTGATGTGTTGACTTACTTTGCTGGACCACTTGCGGGCCTCATCGTGGAGCTGTTTGGCTGCCACCATCATGGGCTCGTTCACCATGTCTCCAGCCTTCTGCTCTGGGAACTCCTCGTCCTTCTCCTCTGGAGGAGGGGGTCTGGGCGGGGGCACCTCACCCTCAGGAAGAGGTGGTTTGGGTGGAGCTAGGTCATCGTTAAGCTGCAATCACAAGTTTGTGTATTGGTTAATCAGTCTTTCTTGTAACATGGATCTTCATATCTTCAGCCAATATTTTATTATGAATCTTATTAAAAATTTTAGAAAAAAGAGAGTTAGACATATTTCAATGAGAATGTTCAGCTCACAAAGACACCCAGTGGCCAATCACAATTTAAGTATAGCACACTCAAGCTATAATGGATCATAGTTTTAGAGAATTCCTATCCATTGTGACATGTACAGAATTGAGGGATGACATTAAAATGAATGTGCTGATATAACAATTACTGTTGAGGACTTCGAAACCTGGCACGGCAAATTTACAAATGTATCATCTACAAGTTGTACAGCACATGGTATCTTGTGAAAATGTTTTCTTACATTGAGCTGGTCGAGTTCTGGAGGAGGAGGAGGAGGAGGGGGGAAGTCTGGCTCCTGAGGCTGGAAGGCTTCTCTCACTTTGGCCACAGCTCCAAGGATCCTAAAGCCAGAGTCCAGGAAACCCTTCTGAAGCACTGTAGGGTACAAGCACAAATTCTCAATAAAAACCCCAAAACTTTAAAGCCACTAAAAATGAAACTTTAAAAAAAAAAGTTGTAAATGTAACAATTGGAATCTGAAAAAAATCATTGCATAGAGGGGATGTATGCATGTAGTGAAAGAAGACAGGAAGTTAGCTGGTGGAGAGAGGATGTAGAGGATACGGTTAGATGAAGGCAGATAAGTTAAATTGTTGCAGTACGTGTTAAGTTGAGTGTTGCTTTAAATAACAACTAAAAAACATCAAATCAAATACCAAAGTGCCTAGAAACATACTTGGATCTTGGATGTTCCCTGCGACAGCCTTGGCGTCCATCACCATCGGAGAAATAGTCTGGCTCAGCTCGTCCCGCGCCGCCGCCACCATTTCTCTAAATTTGGGATCCTCCGAGTTTTCCACCTCGCGCTTGGCCACGAGCAGGATGCGGTTGGCGCGGCGAGCAATGCTGGTTGCCCCGGCGACCAACATCTGAGGCTGGTGGTTTGCCATGGCAACGCGGCATTTGTCCAGGTCCTTCTTGATGGCCTCCTCTGAAGCGTCCAGCAGAGACTTGGTGTCGATGGCCTCGTCTACTAAACCTGAAAGAACAAAAAGATGTATTTTAGCATTTATCATAAGGTAAAGAAAAATAGTATTTATCTTAATATATATATGGTTTGGTATCATTTTTTATTATCATGGGCAAAGTCAACCCACAAGGGGTCAGGAAATTAGTCTTGGTGGATTCTTTATGGCTTTGTCAATCAATGGAGCATTATTGAATTTTCTAATTATTAATTATAAAATGTTATCATTATATTACAGTGCATTTTTCACCTGTCATTTTCTCCACATTGTCGATCCATTGGTTTTTCATAGTCTCAAAGTGTTCATACGCAGCCTGGTTACCCGGGTTCCTCAGCAAAATACGGGCAGCAGAAACTACCTGAAAACACAAACCCCACCTTCACTCACAGCCCAAAGACAGACATGTTCCATCGTGACAGAAACTGTTAGAATCGTACCTGTGGTGTCAAGTCTCTGGTAGACTTGACCGCGGCCTGGATCCCCTCTACTGTGCTCTTGTTGGCGGTCCCCACAGCAGCTGCTTTCTCCGCTGTAGCCCCCAGTCTGTTAGCATGGTTCTGAAAGTTGGCAGCTCTATCTTCAAACACCTTCAGACAAAATCAAAGGTTTATCCAAAAGCACACGAGCCCATGTAACCGCAGTAAGATGGAGACTGCAGTGCTCACCTCATCCCTGTTGGGGGCGTCCAAGGGTGCAGTAGCGGCCACAGCAAGTAACTTAATGGGGGTCGTGGTGTCACTGAAGATGTCAGATACTTCCTGGGTCATAGCCTCCTGCATTTTGCCTTTGAGGTCCTAACAAATACAAGTCAGTCCAATTCATCTCATCTAATGTTTTATAAAGTTAAAATTAGTGCATCTCAAATTTCCAATACATTTTCCCAACCTCTCTATATCCATTACTTGGTATAATTTGCAATCAGTGATTTAACACATACTATCAATTACATTTGTTAGAAGCCCAGTTGTGAAACATTCTTATAATAATGCTCCTAGATGCATGTTCAGAGGTGTCCTACACATTTTACAAACTAATACATTTACTTATTATAGTGTGTTTGATTATGGTCCACTTTAATGCAGAATCTACTGTGATACTGTCATGCCATAATGTCTTTCCTCAAGGTTATCAAACTGACAGAATCACAAACAACTTCTAGTTCTAGTTCACATCTAGTGAACACCAGAGGGCACTACTTGTTTGTCTGTTCCCATCTGAATACAGTTCATTTGATTCTTACTTTGAGAGCCTCCTGAAGCTGTTGGGCCACAGCTCTGGCCTGAGGAGAGTCTCCCTCACCGCGAGCTGCCAGTTCAGCTAAGTGTGCCATCAGCTGTTCCACATGCTCACACTTCCCGAGCAGCTCCTGGCGGTTTGGCCCGGGAAGAGCGTTGGCCAGTCTGCGGCCCTCTGCCACCAAGCCCCGGATCGCTGCCTGGCCTGACAAGTGAGACAAACACTTAATATGACTAGAGCAATAACATTTTTAATACAAGAAATAAAAATTACCACTGGGAATATATTTCCTAATATGGGAGCGATTCAAGTAATTCTGTATTATATAGAAAATGATACTTCTTTACAAAACTGTTATTGTAGTGATTTTGAGGCTTGTGTGTAGGATACAGGAAATATCATCGGGTTAGGCCATTAGGAATAATTGATTGCTTAACTCGGAGCTTCTTATTAATAATCTGTGTTTAATAAAAGCCATTTTCTTTTTCAACATAACTGTGACTCAGTCTATAAAGTAAGCTGTAGTAAAGGCTATAAATGCATGGTTGAATTGATGAGTTTGGTGTGGAAGAATATGACTGGCCCACACAGCGCTGCCAACTTCAACCCCATTGAGCACAATTGGGATAAACTGGCCAGGCCTTCTTATCCAACAGTTGTCTGATTTCATACTGTAAAATGCTCTACAGAATAAATTGGCATACATTCACATACAAAAAATCTTGTATAAAGCTCACAAGAAGAGTAGAGGCTGTAAAGGGACCAATTCCATATTTAAGTATAGTAACTAGATCCTGTACATACTAAATGTGTTGATCTGGACTTACCCACACCACTGTCATCGATAGTGGGGTTGTCGATCCAGCGCTGGGCCTGCTCAATCTTCCCCTCCAAATGGACTGCAGCTTTCGCGGGACGGCTGTTGGCCACGGCTTTGTTAGTTTTGGACTGGAGGTTCTGCAGCGCTGTGGCAATCTGTTTGGCCAGTGCTCTAGCCTCTGGAGTGTCACCTTTACCCCTATAAGGCAAAGAACTGAGATTACCAAATTGTGCTCAACAACTTTGAACACAGACTATAATCAGGCACGAGTAGATCAGAGGGACAGCTCATGTTAGATGTTTTGGAGATGAAGTCAGATCTGTATAGGTTGAGATGGTTTGGGCATGTACAGAGGAAAGAAAGTATACCATTAGTACATTGAGGATGAGGTAAGAGCTTCCAGACAGGAGGCCTAGAGGACCAAAGAGGAGATGAATGGATGTAGTGAAAGAGGACATTAAGTTTGGTTGCAGATCCAGATGATTCACTGTGGTGTGTCCTCAAAAGGAACTGATAGCTTGATATGCCTTCCTGATGAGGTCACTTTATTTGGAGATTATTTTTGCAATCAATCAACTTTATTCATCCAACCACAGAACTGTCATACATTTTCCTGTCAACGTTTCATGATTAAAAAATAATGACGTACAGTAACAAAACGTCCACGCCTCATTTAAACTTCAGACCAGATCTAAAGTTATATGTGAAGGCGCAAGCCCATCTGCCAAGCTTTCCACAGTCACCACACTCAACTGACAGATATATGAGACGAGTCTAATGTAGTTATATTACATGAACACTTTACACAATGAAGCCGTCTTTACTCTGACGACATGATAGTCTTTTGTTTTGATGTTGAAGCTTGTTTCCTGGTGACAGTAGCAGAAAACAGCTGCTCTACAACCTGGAATTGATTAACGTTATGAGTGCATCACAGTCAAGCTGCAGGGGATTGTGGGAAAAAAGCTGGTTTCAATGTTAAAAATATGAAAGGCTTTTATAATAGTATTTGTCATAAACGTACTGTCTCCTGAGGTCAGAGAGTTTCCCGGTCATAGCCGCGATCTCTCTGATGGAGCGCAGGATGTCCTCTCTCTCTTTGGGATCTTCACATCTGTCAGCGATCTTCTCAGCCTCGGCCAGAAGAGCATTAATGACCTTCTCCCCCTCTGGACTGCCGTTGGGGTCGGCCAGCCAGCTCTGAAAGGAACAATTAAACTCATGGCTGACACATAATAATTAGAGTAACACTGATCAGAAAAAAGGCATCAGGGAACTGTCCTATTTTAGCCAGCGAATGATCAAGTAGTCAACAAGGGCATAAACTTCTACTCTGGCAGCATACAACAATTCAAAATGTACTTTTATTGGACTATACCTACATGCAACCAACCCTCCAAAATGTCAAGTCATTTTTTTCAAATAATATTCTTATTTATATGATGTAGTTTTTATCACTGTACTGTATATTGAAATGTATTGCTATATTTTATAAACCCAACGGCATGTTTAGTACTTTACTCTGCTTTGGAGCTACTAAAAAAACTTCACTGTTCAGTTGTAGAAATAAATGACTGTATTGGTGAAGACACCTGTATTTTTTATCATTATCATTCACATTTGGATTATTGGACATTGGATTATAGGGGAGTTTACTCATTCAGGAATAACCCACCTGTGCAGAGTCAACGAGTTTGGCGATGGCCTGTTTGGCGTTAGTCATGGCCTCCAGTTTACGAGCTGCGTTTTCAACTTTCCCCGCTAGCACGTCCAGACCCTGAGAAACCTGCTGCGCCTTCTGCATCGCCACGGGAGACGCCCCTTGACCTCTGGAAAAATATGTACACACCATAAGCTTTAAGTTCTCAATCCTGTGTATTTATTTTCTTGGACCCATTCCTCCCTCCCACCATCAGTAACTCGTAACCTCTAGTCTCATGGGATATCATTAGGTTAAAGTAGATTAAGGATTAATACTTGACAGCTGTTTCTACTTTGCAGTGGTTTTAGCTCCTTGTTGACACCAAGTTTTGTCTCAGCTTCCAGTCTTACACAATTCAAACTCAAAATGCTTCAAAAGCCCTTCAGCACCTACGGCCTCTCCAAACACCACCAAACACTAATCACACAACATATTCATACATTAGCAATGTTTGTTAAGTGTCTTGTCAATGGACACAACAGCAGTGTGCACAGGCTGAATCTAACCACTGGTAATAATTTTAGTTTCATTTAGTCCTGGCTTAGTTCTGATTTAGGAGTGTTAAATCCAAGTTTTGCCCTGGTCCGTTTTCCCCAAACTTAGTCCTGGTCGAGACAAGATTTAGTACCATTTAGTCTTGGGTTAGACGCCCTTATTTCAGCTTGCTTGGGCCATATATTTGTACAGCTTAACATTTTCCGAGGTGGTACATATTGTTTAAGTTACTGGACGTTGTACCTGGCTCTCATCTCTGACACCTGGTCAGTCATCTGGCCCAGAGTCTTGGCTGTTCCCAGAATGTCTCTGCGCTCCTTCCCGGCACAAAGTTCACTCACTTTTCCAGCTTCATCGAGAATCTGACGGACGGCCTGCTCCCCTGCATCTCCTGGAAACACAATATACGTAACATGTATGCAATATTTACAGACACAACCATATATTCAATTACTTTTTATTATTATTATTATTATTATTATTATTATTATTATTATTATTATTATTAAAACATGTTAAAAAGTCTGTTTGTTACACAGTGTATTACATTGTACTTAATGAGGTAGATACAATGTAGTTAAGGGCTATGTAAACTAAAGTGTCTGTTTATATTAATGTAACTAAAGGAAGACTTAAAATTTGCATTACTCAACCTCTGCACAAAATTGTACTCAGTGTATTTTTTCATCTTTGTCTGGAAGTTTGTATATTAGGTGACCTCCACACTTTATACAAATACAGAAGTACATTTCATTAAAAATATAGTAAAATACAATGATAATACTATGCATGTATGTGTCTATTACCTGGAGGTGCGTTAGGATCCCTGAGCCAGTTCTTGGCCTGAGCCATCTTCGACTCGATCAAGCCCAGTGCTCTCTTCATGGCCTCTGTGTCCTTTAGGATTTAAACAGAATAAATTAATATCTTGCCGCCAGTGAATGCAACCTTATTAGAACAGAGACCCAATAAATGGTCACGGTCAAGTGCATACAGTATTTTTAAGAGGACTTTTACTTCATCATCTTGTGATATAAAAATGAAAGAATATTATTTTCAATAAAAAATAGTTTAAAACATTAATATTTATATTAATATTAATATGTAAATAATATTCTTCACAAATAAAGAGGGATATCTTTAAAAGCACTAAATCCAATCTCAATCTGCAAAATCCACATGCATTTTCATTCATTACATTCAACAGCACATTCAACTACAATGAGCAAGTCTTCAAGCCATCATCTTTTGTATCCCAATCTAAATGGTTGGAAATACAACAGTGCAGTAGCAGCTCAGCACTCGACAAGGACTTGTTCATTGTACGAGTGAAGAACAAAGCAAACCAACGTCAAGCAGATGACAAAACTCCAGTATATTTTGTGGCACAAATTCAAAAAACAGTTAGTCCCTTTATAGAGAGCAGCCAGAGTCCATTTGATGTCGATCCAGCTTTTTGTGTGGTGACAGCGCACTTTCAAAAGGATCCTATGTATCTGAATGGTTCATTACTGAAATTCAATATATCTATAGTTTAGCTGCCTGCTGGCAAGAGTGTTGAAGGAAGCAAATGGAAAATGTGTATTGATCATCGAGCTTCTACAGGGATGATTGTTTTTGGTCCAAACGTCTGTCATACAACTGTTTAGCACAAGCGCCTTCACCTGCTGCAGAAGTTTCTGATTGGGTGGGTGTTTTGGGAAGAAACTGAAGAAGCGGTAGGTGTGATACGGCTGCCACGGCTCCATCACTATGACCCAGGTCAGTTTTGACTGCAGGTGCAGTAGCTTACTAAAACCAGTGTGGGAATGTGAAGTGAATGATAAATATACTCAGTCATAAAGTACTTAAGAGTATCAAGCACTGTAAAACTAATTCTAATGGATCTATCAGATTTAGGATGGTACATTTCATTTGAGTGCTTTTAATCACCAGACATTCTCTTTTAGCAAGTGTGTAGACTACTACAGAAGCATGCTCATCATCAAAATCCTTTCCAAAAGAATCAAGGTTTTGTGCTGTAGAGAGAATTATTGAGAGGTGAAGAGGAGAAGTGTGACTAACTGACTGAGTGTTTACTTTTTAAATTTGTGCAGCTGCTGCTCTGTCAGTGGCTCAGTATCAACTCAGGAGTGAAAAGTCAAGTACATGAATCCATTGTTACAAGCTATGAGCAAACACAGAGGGATGTTACAATACATCTCATCTCAGTCAGGATTAGTAACATTTGTGAGTTGAATTAATGCACAACACATCTATGATAAAGGTCCCTTGGGCCTCTTATTCTCCCCATTGTTATACGTTTATACAAGTGCTATTTGAATAAGGATACATATTTAGATTTCATTCACTTGCATTCCAATGACTGTCCCTTTATGGCCACTTAAATTATGAGTTTTCCCCTAAAGTCCATGGCCTACAATTGTATATGAATGTGTTCATTTGGCTGCCACGACACCATCTGCCCCAGGGCAACTGTGGCTACAGATGTACATACAGTACATTAGCTTACCACTGCCAGTCTGACTGTAGAGTCAAAATTCAAAAATCAAACTATGATTCATTTTGATTACTGTTTAGGATGTCCAAAGAGGGCAACGCTTAAAGTTGGTAAAGACCAACTCCTATCCCATTGAAATCCTCTTCTCTTTTACTCAGTCCACAGTACACTTAGGTCACGCAGGACATTTTGAGACCTAGTTGTGAATATAATAAAAGTGAATATGTTGATGGAAATACTATATGCTTCTCCCGCACTGTTTTAGAGCAGAATAAGAGACCTTCAAAAAGCTAAACTGAGCCGTTCACTGAAGAGGTCTGTGGCATTTCCTGTGTCCTCATCCAGTGGAAACCTGATCGTCCCGCTAAAAGACTGCTGAACGTGGGATAATGCTCCTAAATCAATAGAGTAGGAGTCAAATGATCGATGGTGTAACCTTTTTAGGAAACTGTCTACTCAGGCGTCACATAAGACGAGGCCACAGAAGTAATATTAAAACGTTCTGATGATGTTAGGAAGTAAAATGGTACAAACAATTCAACCTACAAAACTCCATATCTCAATAAGCATCAATCCAGTTGTTTTTTTTGTAATTTATGAATTGTTTAGCTAAAACAAAGTCTATTTTTGCAGAAGCGCCACACGTTTCGTCTCATGCCAGAGCCTTACCTTCTACTCAGGGGGAAGTGAAGGAGAGACAGAAACAGTAAAATGTAAACAAAAGGGGTTCATCACAGGAATCAATGAGGGACAGAGTGAAACAAATAGAAAGTGATGAAAAGAAAGTCACTTGATAGAATCAAAACCAGTCCAACCATAGTATTAAAGAGGCAACTATAGGCTATACATACAGTACATTATCAACTAAATGAAGTGGGCAAAACAGTTGGCTTCCATGAAATAACTGAAAACATCGTCACATGGCTGTGGGCATTGTTCAACATAAAAGAAGACATACATGGTGCAAGATGCTACAGTGCCTAATGCTCAATTCATGTACAAACAATGAACAGCTACACCAGATAACTCAATTACTCTAATGTGATTTTGTTTTGGTTTAAACTTGACTAAAGGAATAATTATTACTATTACTAACACATAATTACTATACTAACAACAAAAACAGCAGAAGCATCGAGTGTTGTAATGTCCAGCTGATTTTGACAGTATTTTGTCTATTGATTAACAAAATATTTTAGTTTGATATCCGTACCTTGTTGGCCCAGGCGTCCTCGTCCCAGGAGGTCAGCTGTAGCACTCGGATGATCTCGTTTATCTCTGTGCTCATTTTGTCGTGGGTGAAGTTTCGGTTCTTCAGGGCCTCTTCCACACCATGGCTGCCGGACGTCTTTGTGGTCACATAGATTTTAATACCTGTAGGTTGTATTGGCATTATATATACTAATATGTTGTAACATGAAGATGGCATTGTAAAGAATGTATCAAACCTGAGATGAGAATAGGCAGCAGCTCTTTGACCGTGTTCATGGAGTTCACCAGCATCACCCGGTGCTCCTGATGCGTTAGCTCCTGTTGTCGCTCGTCGATCATCTTTGCCATCTTGGTCATCCCTAAAACACATTGTTTCACACCAATTCATCGGTTTATGAATGTTTTTTCTGCCATTTTCTGTTGAGGGTAACTTGGCGCCTGAGGTGGGGCAGCCCCTAACTCTATTTAGTCATAGGACGGGCAGTTAACTACAGTTGAACTTTTCACTCAAGACATTTTTTCACTGTTCAATTCAACTTGTATGTCTTAGAGAGAAGTTAACAATAGAAGTTTGACAAAGAGAACCCACAGTAGCACAGACATGACATGGAGACTCTTGCCAGTCTAACGCTAACCACTCTGCCACCACTCACTTTATTTTTCTGACAATCATACAATTTGTTGGACTACAAACCTGGTCCTAAGTTCTTTGTGTATGTGATGAGGTCCTCCATTGTCTCCACCACTTCAGCCACCGCCAGGTACTCTAGGATGCCTTTGCACACCCGGATTATTTTCCGAACCTAAAGGAACACAAAAATGTCAACTCGATTGTTTAACTTGATAATTCACACTGGACTGTTTGGATACTGTTTGGGCACAGATTGCTGGTTCATCAGACAGTGTAACATTGAGATACAGCAGAGCACTGCCGCTGATGGATGACTCCTGCTGACTCCTGCAAAAAGCTATGAGACATCGGCGGCCATTTTTTTATTGACCCCTAACCTGAATTTATGCACACACAGCTGCTTGTATCGGCATGTACTGCATCACTGTTGACTTCACGGAGCAGCTGTGTCTCAAGTGTGATCTAAAGTGTGATTACATGTTGTACACTGATGACATAATACAGTATGATGTCAGGGTAATAATATTTGAAATGTAACTACATGTTTAGCCAAATCAAAGTCAGGAAGAGAAAGATGAGGTCCAATTACTGGTACATCAGAAATATCATACAGCCATCTACTTTTTGACAACGCTGACATAATTAGTGTGTGCCTATTTATTCAGTTACTTTAAGCATTGTAACACTTTTTGTGAATACAGCTTTAAGGGTTGTCTTTGTTTGGAAAATAATTATAATATATATAATATGAAAATCAATACATACAAAATGTTGCTTGATTGTAAATCTTGCAGAAAATAATTGCCAAATTACCAGGCAGCACCTACTACTAAATCGGTTGCCATGACTATTAAAAACATCATGTTGCAACTCAAACAAACAGAGCAACATTGTGTGTGTGAACTAGGACTAGGTCTAACGAAGGTGTGGCTGGTGTGTTCAAATACAATTGTTATTACTACACCTTCAGGGTAAATATAAAAATAGACATCTACACATCACTAGGGGCATAAAAAAAACAGCAGGTACATTAGTGAGTGGTGTTTACCTCTGCCTCATCAAAGGTGAGCAGCAGGTCGGACGTCCCGGACAGGATGCCCCGGGAGCCGTCAATGAGGTAGTCCCGAGCAGGAACAGCGTACGGGTCTGCTTTCAACATGGAGGCGGCCTGGACCAGCTTTGTGCATGCATTCTCCACTCTGAGGGGGGGGATAAATAGGACAATGAGTAAAGTATTCATTTATGCCTATTGATTGACAAGGTAGGTGCCAAATGAAAATGTGGATGAACATGTAAAACTAGTGAAGGCTAGTGCTTGGATCCCCATAATAAGGCTTCTGAGTGCGCAAGTGACAATATGCTGACATCAGAAACATGCCTTTGGAGATGCCTTTAGCTGAGATAGCAAGATGTTAAAAGTCAAGGAAGGTCATTTGTCGCTTTAGCTTAATTGAAATACCCAAAAATAATATCTTCATGAATAAATAGTGCATTGTATATAAATAAAACTGCCTCTAAGTGGATGAATATGACGTCAGCTCTTTTCTTTACCACTGCAGGTAGCCAGACTAACAGGAAAACAGGCGCCAAGCCAAAACCTGAAACATGTTCTAGTTCCCACACTTCATTTAGACCTTCTTTAACCTCAAGACAGGTTACTGCAGCGAGATGGGAACATTCTCAGAGTTTTCCACATTAGGGCCACATGTGAAAGTGGAGTGAGTTTGAGTGAGCTCTGTGGAGGGCTGCACAATAGTAGAAAAACATGCAATTAGGGATGCACCGATATGAAATTTCTTGGCCGATATTTCAATTACCAATTTGTACGATGCCTATTTCAATACCAATATTTCATACCATGTCTTTTGAAACCGTCTACATCTATTTAATAACTGCTCCATAAATGTTAGCTTTACTTCATTTTGACACAGTAAAATTTGACTTTTGGAATGAACTTTTCTTTTTCTGTCTGTTTCTAACCCTCAATATTTTGGATGCCCCCTTCTACTATCTCCTCATTCAGTTGGATGTAAACCTGCTGCATCCACACACACATATTGAGCTCTCTTAGCACAAGGACCTCATCCATCAGTCCTGGACACATCTATAGCCTGTCCGTCCTGGGAGTGGATCCCGCTATCATGTGGTTCTCCCTAAGGTTTCTCTTTTT
>JAVQKC010039721.1:0-10059 GCA_036025475.1 Philypnodon macrostomus
TACAGTGATTCTCCACAGTGTACCCAACATAAAATATTATTATGACCCCACCCTACAACAAACAGGAAGTCGGCCATTTTGAATTGAATTTGGGAAGTCGGGTATATTTGACAGCCTCTACATTGCACATACTTTGCCCGATTAGGTTCAAACCTGAAATACCTAATTACCCCCCGGCCCTGAACAGATCTGACTAATATGATGTTGGGTAACCTCTATAGCGCCCCCTATAGACTGAAAGAAGAATGTAGTTTTAGGTAATTTTCCAGTACCAAACTCAATCCAGTTCTGCATCTTTATGATATGTACCTGTGTGCAAAAGTTGAAAAAGATCCAGGAAAGACTTTTTGAGTTATTGCGTTCACAGTTTTGGATAAAGTTTGGGATGAATAGGGGAGACTCAGGCTCATCCCGAACAGGGTCTTAAGGGCATTGATCAAATTTTGTTTTATACAAACATTATCTTCTTGACACGCCACATCCCGTGCCCAAACGCATCACACACAAGGAGTCCAACTCCGACCTGCTACAACAGATAAATCCCCCATTAGCGAGACCCTATACTCAATGCCCTCAACACAGGTCAGGTGGAGGGGCAGAACAGACAAAGTAGTGCATTTTTACAGGCGTGTCTGCTTAGGTAAAACAAACCCGCACCACTACACTTATTTTGGGAAATTTACTTAAAAAAACACCTTTAAAACTGAATAATTTGGTGAGGCTGCACTGGTAGTTGAGTATTAAGTGACTAATATCATTGTTAGAAATGTCAACATTGCAGCATAGCTCTTAATAATCATCATAGAACAACCCCATTATAATAAGTTTAGAAACATGCCACCAGGAAGTGTCTGTCTGTCTGTGTACAGTGGTGGTTCGTAGTTCATATGAAAAGACACCAACTCGTCTGTTTCACAAGTCGAGCTAAGCTAAGCTAAGCAATATGCAGTACATTGAGTGTTGCATTGACAGATGCTAGTTTCTGAATCGTCCCAAATAACTTCTGTAATAACTTAAAACCGAACTGTGCTAGTTGTATGTGGGGAAACTTCTATGGCTTTGGTAACAAAAATAATTTTACTAATTAACAAAATAAACAAACAAACAAACACACAAACAAATAAATTATTCAATAATAAACACTAATAAGGAAGTGAAAACGCCAACCAGGAAGTGTGACTGGCATCTTTTCAGTGAATCCATGGGTCATTTAGTGTAAGTCCCACCCACAACCACTCTCTTTGACCCTATGTCCTGAACTGCCCTCTGTATACAGTGATGTGGGGGGTGTAATGATGGGGGGGAAGACATTGGTCCTATTGTCCCCTCTATAGATGCCATCCATGACTCTGCTGCTTCGGCGCTGCTCTGGTGCGAACTGAAGAGGGAAAAGGCCAAGCCGGGACAAGAGCAAAATGAGACGGTTTAGGAGCAAGAGGAGACTGGCTCAGAAAGACTGGGGGACAGTCAAATGGTGTGGGGCTGAGGACACTGAAAGAACAAGGTAAGAGATTTGATATTGATTATATGAAATATTAAAATATGGCTAGTATAAAACATGTCAGGTTTATTTCAGGAATGAACCAGATTTTATGGAAGTAAACTGGAATATACAATGGCTAACTATTGTCCAGAGGCAGGTAGTACTAGTGGTCTTTGCAGTTTGAGGTTTAAATTGAGTCTGGTTTAGATCTCCTGGTAACATCCTAGCTTATAAAGACAGAGACAGAAGGCCCTCAAGGGACAAGGTAAGAGACCTGAGTTTGCCTAAATAATGTTAGGAATGATCATATTGGAGGACAAAACCAGGATTAGCCCACCATCACCCCTATCATAAGCATGGACTGAATATAGGCTATGGCTATTATCTTAACTTTTCCTATTAACAGACCAAAGTTTGACATGTTTCGACTTCTACTGTAGTCTTCATCAGAAGCTGTGAAGTGATGTTACCGTGACCTGTCTTGCAGCTGATTTATACAGGTTTTGGCACAATTCTCCAACTGTCTGAAGCAGTAGAAGAACAGGTTAGCATGTTATCTTACAAGACAAACTGTATGTTAGACTATATTAACTAGCTTTAGCTTAACAGCAGGTTAGCTAAACCAGTGATCATGAATAGTCCACAATCCACAATCCACAATAGTAAATATGAATTAAAACCAGGACTAAACCATGTCTAAATCAGATCTAAGCTAGGACTAGGTAAGCTCATAATACATTTTAAATATTGCAAATTAATATGGTTTTGAGAAAATGACAACCACTCTGCTACATGTAGGTAGGAAACATTAGTGAATGTACAGTACAGACCAAAAGTTTGGGCACACCTTCTCCTTCAATGAGTTTCCTTTCTTTTCATGACTATTGACATTGAGTCACACTGAAGGCATCAAAACTATGAATTAACACATGTGGAAATATGTACTTAACAAAAAAGAAACCAAAAATACTGATTACTGCTTTGCACACTCTGCATTCTCTTGATGAGCTTCAAGAGGTAGTCACCTGAAGTGGTTTTCACTTCACAGGTGAGCCCTGTCAGGGTTAGATTTCTTGCCTTATAAATGGGGATGGGACCATCAGTTGTGTTGTGCAGAAGTCAGGTGGATACACAGCTGATAGTCCTACTGAATAGTAGGAATGTTAGGTATATAATTCCACATGTGTTAATTCATTTTGATGCCTTGATGTCATGCAAATAAAGAAAACTCTTTGAATGAAAAGGTGTGTCCAAACTTTTGGTCTGTACAGCACTTCACATTGTAGGTTTATTTAATGTACTAGCATTTGGGCTGGAGGCAAAAGTCTTGATTTTTAGATTTTACTGGACAAGTCCTTACAGAAATGTTGATGACCACAATAGTTTTTTTCATTATATGCTTAGAATTATTCTATCCCTCACCAGAAACACTACATTTTTTTTAAAGGCTCTACTTTTGATTTGTAAACTACCCATTTAGTGCCACTTACAACTGAACCTGGACTAAATCAGGACTAAACCAGGTCTAAATGTCAAAGAACTAAAACAAAATCAGGTTCATTATGCTCCTAAACTGATGCTAAGCAAAGTCTATTAATGGGACCTGTATTACAGTTTGTGAACCAAAACCCCATTTCATTTGCAAACAGCCCTTTTAGTCCATGCTGCAATATTGCCCACAACTTCTGTCTAAGTCTGTCTGTGTCATTCTTGCTTCATTCCAGCTTGGGACAGAGGCGTGTTGAGACCGGCCCCCACTGAATGAACTGTCAATGAGGAAGTGACAGCATATTTTTGCAGTGGAGGAGGCGTTTTTAAAGGTGGGGGCGTGGTCTTCTGCAGGTACGAGAGCATTGTAAACCCCAGCACAGCTCTGTTACAGCCACTGTCAGGACTAGACAATGGCCGCTGAGACGACTCTATTGTGGATACTCCTCCTGACTGGGCTGCAGCTCTCAGGTGAGGCACCTAATACGGAATAATGATGAAGCTAGGCTAACTAATGCTGAAAATAAAATAGAAATGTAAAGGATTTTGAATTTAGTCAGTATTCAAACAAGAGTAACTTTTGCTGTGAACGCAATGCCTCAACTAGAGTGGTTTTCAAATCAAATGGATAGTTTATTAGTAGTAGTACTAGAATTGGATTATTATTGCTGTATTGCTGGCTACTTTATGATCGCAATTATGTTTTTTTTTTTTTTACCACAACTGTTTTAGTTCCTGGTACTAGGATTAGAAGCTACTTTACAGCAAAGTAATAATATACTTGTACTTTATTGTGGTTAATTATCAAAAAAACTTCTATCCAATAATTGTATGCATCATATTTAGCAAGATGATAGTAACTTCATATAGAAAAACCTAGTAACTATGTAATACATAGAAATACTACCATAATTACTATGTTTATTACCATGCTTTTACAATATTGTAATGTAAAATGTAGTAATTAGTTTGCGATACAGTGTATTACATTGTCCTTAAGGAGGGAGATACAATGTTGTCAAGGGCTACGGGGTACGGGTTCCACTGGTGGCACGTGGGCTCTCTCTGGTGGTTCATGGACCTGGTTTTGTTCAGAAATGAATTAGGTGTAGCCCTAGTTTGGACCTGATTTAGACCTGGTTTAGTCCTAGATTACAGATGATTAAGACCTAATTTAGTCTTGGTTTAGATGTGGATTAGTCCTAGGTGGTACTTGGGACACCAAATATTTTCTGAGGTGGCTCTTTTTGTGAAAAGTTTTAGAGCCACTGCTGTATGCAATATTGACTTCTCTTATTATTGCAATTCACTTCAATACCACAAAGCTCATTTCCTTTCAAAGCATGTGTTACATCCTTTTTACTTAGTATAAACACTTGACAGGTGTGCCGAGGTTTTGCCTGTTTAGACCTATTTAGTCCAAGTCTAGTCCATCTTGTTTGTTTGCTCTAGTAGATTCAAGATTTAAAGTGTTTATTGTCATATCCACATGTTTCCCTGCACAATTAAATAGTAGTAGCCTATACAGTTCACAAGTTAAAACAAAAAAAGCATATTTGTCAAGTCCCAAGCCTTGACAAATAAAGGTACATCTGGTGTTAAAACCTCTGCCAGACTAAATACCACTGTAGGATTTGCCACACTATTAACATCAAATCTATGGTTTAGCATTATACAGTGTTAATAACAGGCAGAGGCAAGTAGAGACGTTCATTGTTAGTAGAAAATAATGTTACTCAAGTAAAAGTAAAAAGTGTGGTGTGACAAATCTATTAGAAATACAATTTAATCAAAAAGTTGAGTAAATGTAACTCATTATTGCCACCTCATGCAAGTTTAGCACCAGTTAGTCCAGTTTGTTTGACTTCCACCTAGCCTATGTATGTGGTTTGGTGGTGGTCAGAGAGGTGCCACAATTCTGTCTACTCCAGGGAAGCTTTGGCCATAGGTAGCTTCCCGCTATTAGTATGTTGAATGAATGTTGAACTGTTAAAAAGCACTTCTCTTGGAAGAGCCAGATACCATTTAGTTATTCTTGTAGTTTTGTTGCTATTGTTTGTGGTTTGTGCTACCACTGCACACACCCATATTACTCAATAAAACATCCATCAATCTCAGTCACTTGACATGTTTTTAGTATTGGTTTTACCTACATATATACATTCACACTGTGCAGTAATACAGCGAATGGCACAATACTCAAAGTGTTAATTACCACGACAACATCACTGCTGGAGGATATATAGACATACAAAATCCATGGGAGTTTCTTCAATGAACTAATCAAGGACATCCCGAGCCATTTAAATGGTTCCGTTTGGACACATGCAATTTAAAATCAGTTATATTTAGGTAGAACTGAAGAATAGGTCAAATGCAGAGGACACATCCAAAAAGGACAATAAAATATACCTTAATCTTAAATAAATGAAGCCCTCTTCTTTCTTGTTGTGGTCTGGTCTGTATCATAGTATAAATAAAAAATAAATAAAAAATATAACTGAAATCGTGAATCTAAATTCTCCATATAGTGAATGAATGTGAAATGTTGTCTGTGTAACCCCAAGTTACTAGCAATTGTCCAGGGTGTACCCCGCTTAAGGCCCAGATTTCCTTAAAATGTAAAGTGCATTACAAATAAAATGTATTAGTATTATTATGATTACAGCAGTAGAAGACCACACCAGGGCCACTTTATTAGGTACAGCAGAAGACCACACCAGGGCCACTTTATTAGGTACAGCAGAAGACCACACCAGGGCCACTTTATTGGGTACAGCAGAAGACCACACCAGGGCCATTTTATTAGGTACAGCAGAAGACCACACCAGGGCCAGTGAGCTTTTACACAATTCCCTTTTGTCCTCACCTGCTCCAGACAGCCTGCAGTCCTGTGAACCCTGGAACTCTGTGAAGATATGGCTCCAGCTGAAACAAGGTGGCACATATTATCTAAAGATGTTAAGCTCAATTGAGTTTTATAATTGGAATTATGAGTTGAATTGATGCATTTAGGTCGTTTGCTTTACCCAGTTAGCAGTGTCCTCTTCTAAGCTAGCAGTAAATGTTGATCGGGATTCTTCTACTGTGATCTGCAGCAGCAACTCAATAGATTCCACTAGACGAAAGGAACAAATCTAGTTATTTGGATATGATGATGCAAGATGATAAATAATGAGCGTGCAGAATATTTTTAACATAAAACACAGATGGTCTCTTCATATTGGCACCTGTTAGTCTTGTTTTATAAGAAACAAAATTTGACTAAAAATAATTACAATGTACCTGCCATGCATTGTTCCTTCCTTGGACACTATTGATAGTGACTAATGCAGACTAGGAACACCCTGCAATTTGTCCTGCTTCTAACACTTTTGAGGACACAATGTTAATTTGCTGGAATATATATCCCATCCATTAACAGGTGTCATGATGAAGAACACTCTGGACATAGTTGTGTTGACACAAAATGACCCATACAGTACCTCTGATGATCGCTGGTACATCAGGCACAATGAAGAACTTGGGTTTGTGGTGGACTGTGGAGCTCCAGGAGGCTGCAGTGGTCATGTACGTGTGTGGTGCTGATGGAGTTTGGGTTGGTCCTCTTTCTTCTGCTTCTCTTTGGCCATGGCCTGTTCATAAAATGTTATATGGAGAAATTTGCATTAGCTATGAATAAACAAGCTGGTTTTGACAACTGACAACTTATCAGCTACACATATACATATGCATACTCTTTGAGAGTTGTTTTTCAAATGTAAAGTGCATTTTCTGAGATGTGCTGCCCTCAATTTAAAATATGGTTATAGTTTTATGATATTTGTGAACCATTAAATTTTTTCTAAATTCAGGTTTGTACTTACCTGTCTGCCCACCTGTTGCTAGGATATTAGGAGAAGTTGTCAAATGGACTCTGTATTCCGTTGTGGGCAACATTTTCCCATTTAGCCATGTGCTTTGGGTCCTGCTTGTCTGTTGTATGGATGTAGAAGACGGAGACTCGGGTGACAAGCCTATAGCCGACTTGTCATTGGTATGCACTGATTCAGTAGTCATTATGCCTCCTAAAACCACATCTCCCACCGTGGACTTGGCAGAAGAACTTCTAGTCCTCTCATTGTCTTGTGTCAATGAAGAAACAGATTCCGTTAACATATTTTTCCCATATATTTGAGTTCCTTTGCTTTTTTCTTCAAATCCTGAATCAGTAGAAGAGGACATGGTTTGTAAAGTGAATTTTTTATCCTTGGTATCAGTTGCAATGGAAGTTTGTCTGCTAACCAAGTTGCTGTCCAAATTTGGGCTAGCGGTTCCAAGGGCTAGCGGTGGGCTAGCGGTTCCAAGTGAAGACATTGTCAAGTCAGTGGTTGCAATGTTTCCCTGGTTAGACTCACGGCTAGGACCCATAGTCTGACCATTCACTTGTGTGCTAACACTTTTCCAGTTTTTTACAGAATCTTGAGTTTTTATTGTCCCACTTGTTGGTGTATTCCATGGCAACTCAGTGGAACCAATGTCCATAACAGTAGAACGCATATTGCCTTCTTTATTCTCCAAGGTATGGCTGGTGGTCCTTAGCAGGCCTCCATCAGTGCTTATAGGAAATCTGGTGCTAATTTCGCTTTCACTTAGCTCATCAACAGTATGTCCATTGATTTTAAACATAGCAATTGTGCTTACTGAACTTTGTCTGTCAAAATAGTCTGGCGTCCTTTTGCTTCCAGATACTTGGGTGCCAGTATCTACCAGATTTATTGTTGTTTTTGGGTCAGTTGTCCCGCTCCTTGGTGTATTTTGTGGTAGCGTGGTCGAAAAAGTCTCTGACACGCTAAACAGTGTAATGCTAGTACTCGTTGCTTCATCTACTTGACTAGAAGGCCTGGCTGTGTAGAAGTCTCTATCAGTGCTTGCGTTTTCATTTTGCATAGAAATCCTCTGCGTGTTTACGATTTGAAGCCTCGACTCTGTGCTCGTTGGATATTGTGTGTGTAAATAGTCCTGCTTTTCGGGACTATCAGCGCGGTGCGAGGTTGCAGGCGTATCCGTTCCATTGTCTAACACTTCCTGAGGAAATAAAAGAGCTTTCCTATCGGAGCTCCAGGCCACGGAGAGAGGTGTGGTGGACCGTAGTGGGTTAGGAGTGGAGTGTCCAGAAGAATCCGCGGTTTGGGATAGACGAGGCTCTTCTGCAGAGGTGGTTTGGGTTAAAATGATGTGGTCAGAACGTGGGCTGGTGTTGGCCCCAGTGGAATTCCTCTCATCTTCCTGAACTGGACAAAACAAAGAGAGAGGAGAGATAATGGTTAAAAGACAACAGCTGTCTGTGATTAGAACTTTCCAACAAACTGATTTATGATACAACAAAGCCATCACCTTCTTCCATTCCAAACCAAAAACACTGGATATTTTTTATAATTTACTACTAAAAAAAGCCTCTACAGCTTCAGTTTTGGGCTGATGTGGCGATTGCTTCCTTGTAATGTTTAATTACAAAGGAAAACATTTACACCACACCACACAAGTCCTATATTCTGCAAAATTTACTTTCTGAGCTTTTAATTATGTTCTAATGTTGTTTCTACCTCAAACGCATACTCAAAGTTGTGTTTTGTTTCTTTCGGGCATGTTTGAGTAATTAATTATGTTGAGCTATAGTCCTCTCCAAGAGCTGAAAACAAACTGACCAAACCACAAAGTGCTCCTGCCTGCTCCTGCACTGTCAACAAACGCACCCAGAGATACATTGTTGCTACCACCATTTAACAGCATATTTGAATGGAGAAGATGTGTGTTCGGCTGTGCGGGTGTCATGGTGATTGGAGTTTTTTTTGGAACCCCCCCAAAAAAACAACACAAATAGTTTGTTCTTGTCTTGAAACAGGGACAGGTCCGAGCTTGTATTAGATCAAGATTGTGTTTGATGTTACAAAATGTAAAATGATAACCTAAATCTATCCAAATTTGACTATCCAAAAAGACTATCCAAAATAAAGCAATATATAGAACCTTTAATATTATCTGCTAAATGTATTTTATGACGTTTTCTTACTGTGGTATTTTCTTTTATTTTGATTTATTAAGTTTATTAAGAGTTATTAAATCAAAAGCAGGGAGGGTTGCTCTGCTGTTGTTGTGGATGTTGGTAACACTATGACACAGATTTCAGTAGAACACCAAGTTAAGTGAAATTGTGTTCTTGTGACTGCAGACATGTGCCTCTCATAAGCTCCCTTTAGAAAAGTCACCTCACCGTAGTAGAAGAGCTCGAAAGCATTTGAGAAATGTCCGGCTCCAGTCCAAGTGATTGTGACTCTGTTTTGGTGACAGTCATGGAGCAGGACAGTGTCCCCGATGTGTAGAATTTGGCTTTCCTTCTCCAAAACGCACCGAAGGGACATGTTTGAGCCTGTCTCCAGCCACACTAACTTCAGCTGTAGCCTGTGTGCCGCAGGGATGTGTAAAGTTCTAGTGCAGACGAGGAGGTCAGTGGTGGGGGTGTGAGCGAACCCCATTGAGGTGAGGCCTATGTGTCCACTGGGCTCCTGGGATAGGTCCAAGTAGTCATTATTACATCGGGGCTGAGGCAAGGCCAGGGTTTTATCTGAGACAAAAAAAAACATGAAATAGACAAGATTCTGCAAATGCAGGTCTTCAAATTAATATTTCCTTAAGCACACCCCTGTTCTATGATGTAAAGTAGGTAATCTGTCATAATTATTATTTGACTTTAGTCCCTCCCCTGGTCTCTACAGCAACATCAGATGAGACTTGTGGGTTACCACTTTGACCAATAGCAGTCCAGTTTTACTTTAGTCCCTCCCCTGTCCTCTACAGACTAAAGATTACCTATGTTGCATCATAGACAAGGTCAGATAATACATTTTAAGCATTTTTATTTAGTTTTTAACTTTTACTTATTAAAAAAAATGGTATGCAGCTTTTCCCCCCAAACCTAATAAATTCATCAATTAATTCATCAATTTTATATAGCGCTTTTCACAACTACTCAAAGACGCTTTACATATTTGTACATTATTCATTCACTCCAGTCACACCTGGTGGTGGCAAGCTACAATGTAGCCACA
>JAVQKC010039759.1:0-11068 GCA_036025475.1 Philypnodon macrostomus
CTTTTTTGTAAAGATAACTCACTTTTGCTACAGTCGCCTCCATTTTGGAACTTTGAACATTCCACATGACAAACATTTTAAAGGGTCTTAAAATGATAGGACTAGACTCAAGTCCAGTACACTTGAAAGTGGTTACACGTAGACTAACCCCACAATCCTTAGGGACAATATGAGCAAAACAGTAATTCTGAATATCCCATTCTTTCACAATATCCTGCTACTTGGGAGTCACCGTCCAAAGACACAGAAAAGTCAGCTGGCATAACCAAAGAGAATTCATTCTCCTCCAAGCATATCTACTATCTATCTAGATGGGCAATCTCTGCAGTGCTTACAAATGCGTGGGTGGCGGTGGCAAGTCTTTATTTACTAACGTATAGAAAAAAACTGGCAGATACTTGTAAAACTGATTAGATGTAATAGGTAGACAAAATGATGCGGAGAAGAATATTCAATGTCAAATCTGAAGTTGTTTTTTAAGAGAGGCCATCAGCTTATGCCAAATTGTACCTTTGTGTGGCATTAAGGCAGTCACGATCGCCACTGTACAAGAACAATAATGACACACACGCGGCAAGGGAGAGACCTGTCTGCCCACCCAAGACCTTGAGGGCCACAACAACTAGGCGTCTCCTAGCAACAGAGAAGTAATTGTACAAGATATCATAAACAAGAGTGTCAATGCAGCACAAGCAACAAATAACCTAAGAAAAATCTATGCGTTTTATTCGGTAATATTCATGGCTGCCATTAACTTTACACAAGGCATTGCATTTTTACCCTTTTAAATAATTGGAGAACCCTGCTGCTGAGCTTAATAATTAGTCAGCCAATCATGAGTCAGGATGACTAAGGGTCTAGCATGAGGTCGTGCTAATGTATAAACTAATTCAATTACAGTGGATTTTAATTCTTATAGAAATTTTTTTTTCTTCTGGCTGACAGCACCTTTTGAGAGCAGAATAATAGCGCTATTAACCACAGTTATGGCCTGCTCACCTGAAGTTCACATGTGGACATCCTCTACACACGGCTGTGGAAGATTTATCGTCTAATAGTACAAATGTGCCTCGGGACTTGGCCATTGTTCCCTTAGGCTAAAGCATTTAAACCAGTGAACGGGGAAATACTTGGATTTCTATTTGACAAAGGTCAGAGGTGTCACATTATTGGTTTGGATGTGTGTGAACCAAAAGCAAATATGAGTACAAAACAGATCAAACTGTGATGGTTGCAGGTTAGAAGAGCATATCAACCAGACATAAGACAGTCACAGTGCTAGTTCATGTGTTAAAACAATATTTGTAGATGTATATTAGAGATATAATAGTGATATTAATGCAGTTATATAGTTTTGATGTACTGTATAGAAGCTCTTAAACACAAAATTTCACCAGGGCATTACATTTCTGCTTTTTATCCAGACCGTGATCTCGGCCCACACCAAAACTCAATCGTTTTCGTCCTTTCTACATTTACAACATTTCACATTTTGAGGGGCCTCACGAATGCCATTTTAAACATACATTTTCTCCATAATTAGGTTAATACTTCTCAAACTGTGAATCAGTGTTGCTGATCTACCCCATATTTTTGTACTTAATGACGGTACAATTACTACTTCATTTCACTGTCCTCAATTGTTCTTTCACTTGAAAATTTCTTCACCATAAAGCATTCATCTTCGGCATCAAAATTTAATAGCAATTTATTATTCCGCTCAGGCCAGGCTCCGTCCAATAAAGCCATGTAATTTAATTTTCCTCTAAAAAATTAATGATAGATTAAATTCAATATTCCTTTGATATATGGAGATTTTAATCAAAAGTTACAGGTCGTCACAGAGTTGTGGAGTCTAGCCGAGTTGCTGCTATTATGGCGAGCAGTGGTTACATCAAGCAAGTGTTAAACAAGGAACATTATTATACTGATTTATGAAGAAACAAAACGACTTCTTTCAGGGCATAGGCCACTCCGGCTGGATCAGCGGGCCTTTCTTTTATGCACTTTTGTGTGTTTAAGAATATTAATACGAATAGTGAGTGTTGCCAGGCTTTTTCTTGTAATTTGTCCTAATTGAGTTTCCGTCCTCTCTCTGATCCTAGCAGCTAAGTGTATGCTAAGAGTTTGAATTTAAAAAATAATGAACTTTGATTCAATGAAAAGAGCACAGCAAATGTAACACATTAAACAACAACAGTGTGTTGGTGCAAATTGCTAATCAGACCAGTAATGGCTTCTACAAACTTATATGGTGAATTTTGGGGGGGTGTTTTTGTATTTTCTATGCCATGAGGTCCCTCATGATGTCCCTCATGATTCTTGTGGTTTGTAGATTTTTAACTATTGACAGAAGACTGATTTTGCTCTAATTTATTTAATAGTTTATATATTACTGAAAAGGCCTCCGTCGTCTCACGCACAACAACACATTCAAACCGTCAAACAGAACACTTCATTATCGCTAAAATTCACACATACTATGTGAGCTTTTAGAGCTCAGCTAAGATATACTCTATATATATAATACTAGACTGTGACTTCTGGAGAACATCTGAAATACAGTAAAACGTGTAATGCTTTTGTTTATACAAACCCTGTACCTAATAAACTGACCCCAGTGTGGTCCTCTAGCCCACAATGGTAGTCTGCAGACATTGGTTGCATCAAGGGTTATTTGAGTTACTGTAGTTTTTCTATTATTTCTCTCATATTCTGCTCTGACCTCTGGCATCAGCATGACATCTTCACCCACAGAGCTGCCACTGGATACTTTATTTTTGGGACCATTCTACCTAAACTCGTGCAATAAAATCACAACTCTGAGCTGCCAGACTTGGCAAGACTTAATGCACTGTTTAGCGGCCATGTGATTGGGTAAATAACTATTTGTGTTAACTCCGTTCTTGTCCATGAAATAAAGAATAAGTAAATACACTTTTTAAGCAGGACATATGGGCTCACGTTTGCCATCATAATACAAAGGTACAGGAGTTCATTTAGTACAAATGAGAGGTAAGTGAAAGTATTGATTCAGGAATAAATGATGACTGCATGAAGATGACTGGCCCCGTGTACAGAGGGCAAACACTTATCATCATTATATTTAGGCCTAATGTCAGAACAGAACTGTAATTACCTTCAGGTGACCACTAGTCTGTTGGAAACATTACAACGAACCAGTGTAGATGCTCCATCAACTTGTCATGCACCATCTGTGTGTGTATGAGGGTGCAAAACTTAGGGCACGGGGAGAAAGGAGGTCAGAGAGGAGACAGGCTCAGTCCAGTGTTCTGTAACAACTGAACTGGAACAAAGCACAACTGAAATGGATGGGCTCACATGTACACATGCACATGGTGAGAGACCTGATATAAAATGGAATTACACACACAGCCCATGTCGGCCTCGTGGTATCGACCGGGTCATGTGGTAGTGACACATCAACCCTCATTAGAACAGACAGAGCACATGACACTGACAATAACAATTAGATACAAATCGTAGGGCAAGTCGTGTTAAACTGCAACCATGTGCAAACAGAAATGTCACACAATTCTGTTTTTATTGCTGTTGTTTTGTCATGTTAGTACGTTAGCAAGATAACTTTAGGCATGATCTAATTTAATGACGGTTGGGTCAGGGGTGTCCAAAACCTTTGCCATACAGGGTCATTTTTAACATTAAAATGTGCAAGGGCCTGAAGATGCTCATCGTGGTCGAAATAAATCTTGCCATGTGCGAAACTGGCCCCTGGGCCACGTGTCTGCACAGTTTGTGTGGTTTGCCTGATTGATATAAACAATATTAACCTGCAAATTTATGTAGCCAAATTGTGACAAATCGTAAACAAACAATAGCGGTTAGCAGTGTGCATTTTTAATAGAATACTTGACCAAAATTACAAATCGTTTTCATGCACCCACACATTTCCATTGATGGATTCTCCAATTCTCTTGTTTTGACACAATAGCCAATACATTTGAACGTTATACAATCCTCTTTGTCACACCTTACTACACACCTAGCCTCCAGCCCACCCACCTGCTCAACACGCCCTCCCAGTGTCCCCTTTCCTCTCTTACCACCTCCCTGTCCACTTCTGTCCCCCTCACATTTTCTTCACGTCTGTGCCACTCGTAAGCCCCTCGCTTTGGGCTGATATGAGCCGATGTGTCAGCGGGTTTGACGGTTCCCTCCAGCTGCTGTCTGCCAAGCCGCACCTCACTTTTCCTCTTGCGTCGAGCTCTCTCAACCTCTGTCTGTGCATGTCACTCTTACAGCATCTTCTTTTAACTCTATCATGTCCTTCTCGTCCTCCGCATCTCTATCAGAGCACACACCCTCTTCCCCTCCAGGATGGGCCTGTCATGAAGATTCAGCCACTT
The DNA here is from genome assembly GCA_036025475.1 of Philypnodon macrostomus. Classification (NCBI taxonomy): domain Eukaryota; kingdom Metazoa; phylum Chordata; class Actinopteri; order Gobiiformes; family Eleotridae; genus Philypnodon; species Philypnodon macrostomus. The sequence continues at coordinate 4,389 of JAVQKC010039759.1, forward strand.
GTCCACTAGCTGTCTCATGTTATTCTGTTCACCTGTTTTGTGTGTGTGTGTGTATGTATGTTATAGCTAGCATGGGTGTGTGGTAATGGTAAAACAGGTAAGGATGGCACAGCTGGGCCTGTCACTCAGTGTTAGCTTTTATATGCTTACAGATCTGAAAGGTGTCACGGTACAGTGTGGCGTGCAAAACCTAATGACACTCAAGTTTGTTAAGAAGAACGTTTGTCATAATCTAATTCAAGCAAGTTTGTTTAGCTGGAGAGGAGGCTGGTGAATGGAGGCTGCACGTTCTCCTCAAATTTGAGAAACAAAAATTAAACCAAAAGTGTTTTTATTCATTGTATATATGTGCCCAGTTGATGGCTTAGCAGTTTAAGTCAAAAAATATATTCTTTGAGCATTTTATTACTATATTATATACTAAACTTTTCAGAGGGGGGGCCGGGAATTCTTGGGTTTTGATTGGGCTCTGACACTGCTTAATTGTTGGTTGGCTCAGGGGCCCCATAGAGAAGCCAACTGTATCCAATCACAAAGCTATTGTGCTGATTGTCAGTTTTTTTACTCTACAGAGGCTAATGCTACATGCTATCTGCCGCTGATGTGTTGTTTTTTGGACAGGTTTCGCACCTCCACGGACCTGACTGGACTTGAACTTCCCCGGTGTGTGCATCCAGCTGGAGCCTAAGGAAATATATCTCTGAACTGCTGGAGATCAACGGGACTAAGATGTTCACTCAAGTTTTTATTCTTTTTTTGGACATGAATAAATGAAGGTAAGGTACAGCTGTATGTGTTTTGGGCAGAATTGGTGAATTGTTGCTGCTGCGTTTTCATTAGGTATTATGTTGTTTTTGTCAGTAGCTCACTATATTAGCCTATATTACGGCTCTATGTTCGATGGGTTTGGTCACGTTGGATGTGCTGGTGAGAGGATATTATAGTTGTGTGGACTGTAGTTTTGCTTCTGTGGGCCGTGAGGCAGATGTAATTTTAGCCGTGCGTAAAACCATATGTTGTCTGAGCTCTGACTGAAGGTGCGAGATGCAAATGCATGTCATGATGACCTTCTAAATTGTGGCTAGTTGCATACTGGTGTAGAGGCTTGTGCACGCTGTATAAAGTTATATATAAACATATGTAAAAACTTATGAATAAACTTACAAAATGATGATACTAAATATTGTTAATACCAGCACATGGCTGCTTCAAGTAGCAATGCAGTTTTGACATTCAGAAAACTGTAGGGAAATTAACATACTATTTTTTTATACTATTATTTAAATTATTATTACTAAGTGACACAAAAACTGTAGCGCCCCCTATATTTTTATTATGCTTATGAAGTTTATTTACAAATAAAACCTCAGGTCGGCGCCATAGGCTGGTGTCAGGAGGGAGTGGGTAGTAATCAGCTATCTTCTGAGAAGTGCTGGATGAACTGACCAACAGAATTAGCATCAGTGTGACAACTGACCACTTAAGGCAGGACACAAGTGTTACAGTGTTGTTAAATGTGGTTAACATATTCTTAGACAATCAAGAGTCTGCTGACAGGGTTTTGTGGGTAGATGTTGATTGAACATGGTCGGTTCTTATTGTCAACAAGCATACAATAACAATGCTTGTGAAAATTAATCAAAAAATCAGAAAACCCTTTGGCTTTCCAGATGATTTGACATTTCTCTGTTTTATACAACCAAAATAATGAATGCCTGTCAAAATGCTACATATAAGTCTTCGTTGTGTCTTTTTTCAAATGAGGTCTGGACAGATTGCATGAGGGAAAGATAGATGAGGCAGAGACGGGTGGATGTAAACAGATTTAGATCTTCGTGCACAGATGGGAGAGAAACAGTGAGCCAGGCAAGACGTAAGATGTGAAGGGACAGATGAATATGACCAGATTTAGAGACTCTGCAGTGAACAGAAAGAAAACCTATTGGAATGTCCCCTCAAATGTTCTGAACACCCTTTGAGCGGTGAAGTGTTAGAGATGTGTTCACAGACACAGACTTATAAAGAGAGACAAATACCTGATTGGCTGTCTAAATTCTAAAATGGATGATTGAATAATTCACTGATTTGCTTCATATCTGAATCTTCTCTTTTAAATGGGTTAAATTGTTATTGTCTGACAGAATCCTTCAGTCTGGTTGTCTCATTGAACATTTATCTTAGTTTGGTTTAGTGAATGATCCATTCTGATTGGTTGCTCTGGTTTCAACTTGCTCTGTCAATCATCAACTAAATCAGATTACCCTTTTTCAGCCAATCAGAGTGAACTATTTTTTATCAGAATGTCAGCATAACAACCATGGCGCTGGAAAATGTACTGTATTATGATGGTAGAAATGCTACTGAACTCAGCAACTGCAGAGATTGTATTGGAGTATGTTCTGCTGTAGTGACATGTATTGAAGAAGACCACTGTTAATGAAAAATGCATCTCCATAAACTTCAGTACCTCGGTTTAAGTAATGCAAGGAAAAAGCAGCCACAGTGAGATATTAGATGAACAATTGTGTGCGACAGGCTGCATACCTCCGACATCTCCGCCAGGTCGGGCCTAGAGAATCAGACAGCGTTGTTTGTCCTTTGTATTTGCTGGAAGAAAGCCAACCACCCACAAGCGTGCCCCAATAACACCACGCACTAAAGCTGATTATAGACACCTGACACCTTCAGGGTTATTCATTAAACCACAATTCAGCCTAAATACTCAACAATTAAAATGTCCTGACTAATATTCTTTGGCAACGTCAGTGCAAGTGTCTTTTAGGAAATAACTGCTAAAATAATAGATCCAGAAATGAACAGGTCGTGTATGCTCATAATGAAGCTGTTTACACTAGCGAGTTAAGCCTCTTCTTATTTTGAGAGCTAATTTACAACATTTTGTTGATGGTGATATTTTAAAATCAAAACCCAAATTCAATTAATGACAAATCATCCCATATCATTTACCAAGATATCTTCCTCAATGCATCTCAAAATCCAAGCAGCCAAACACTATTTGGTATTAGGCCTTAAGTATCGTTCGACCTATGGGCCTGAAAAGGTATCCAGGTGTTTTTTTAATTAAATCAAACTGTGTTTTTGACAATGTGAGTAACCCACAATGACACAGTGATGCCCAGGCATTGAACCTACAATCATCTTGCTCTATGTCAGGAGTGCACACTAAGGTGATCTTTTTCCTTTGGGCTTTGTCCTTCTGGGATGTCACATCATATAATCTATCCCCTATTTAAGTTTATATGCCCTTTCTGACACAGCTCTCTCCATATATATTCAGTCTTGAGACTGGCACACTCTTCTCTGTGGCTGGATTGTCCCATGGTGATCATTTTGAATGTATTTAATTATATCAACCATTACTTAGTGCAAACCCATTAAGTGTTGAAGAAACACACTTAATATGAACTGCCAGTAAAAGCAAATGAGAACTTTCAGGAGCTAATTTAATAAAGTCACATTACAACAGTGCTAGCAGGTGATGAAGACATGACATGACATGGTGCCACTAATCAACACATGGCACCTCGATAAAGGTCTGAAGACTCTGCTGACAAAACATTCCTCTCTCTGGTGTCAGCTCACTGTCTAAATGGCCTACAACACTGCACATGTTCCCTAATGAGCTTAAGCTTGAACCACACTGCAGAACTTCCTTTACCGTTCCCTCTTTCAACTGTCTCAATTAAAATAGGGTTCTACTTACTGGGCTCCCGTGCATGTAATTATGTTACTGTACAGCATATGCACAAGTCACTTCACCACACACACACTATATAAGTAAGGGAACACACCATGCTTCCGCCCAGCAGGAAGAATATGATAAATGTCAAAGCTGTCACTAAACATTTGTTATATTAGCTGGAACCTGTAGCCTCAGTCCACATGAAATTGATCCAAATGCACAGCTGACTATGAAGAGCAGAGTATGGAATTTAAACACAGGGACAATTCATGTATGTGTTTATTGGTTGGTGTCTCCACAAACAATGATGTTGGTAATAACAGTAACTGTAGCTGTCAAATGTTTCATCTTTATAGTTCCACAAAGGTAACCACATTACTCATGGAGGGACCAAATTCTCTGTATTTCCTTTGGAGAATGGATGGCAATCATCTCGCTCTTATGCAGGCAATGCCCAATCACCGGGCTGTGAAGTGACCAATGCTGCAGTCACACTGGTGTTAATGTCAATCATCATTGGTGGAGCCAGCTGGCAAATTAGTCATCGGAATTACATATGAGCAACAACACAATTGAGATAATACATAAAAATGTGCACTTGAGCTACACACAAAAATACAAAAAACAGCATTAAATTATTTGTGATCTGTACTTTGGAGGTAATTCATGTGCTAATGTCTCGAGTCACATTTAGCTTTACATTTTAGTAATACAGTATCAGTTCTGTGTGCCAAAATGCCATGCTGGTGCAAAAGGTCAGAGACGAACTCCAGGGTATTAGGTACAGGGCCTACCTAATAAAGTGTGTGATAAATATTATTGGCATCACATTTTAGCATGGCATTTATCTTGTATTTGGTAATAAATATTTTCTTTCAAATAGGTCACCTTTTTTCCCCATGAATCAATGACTTTCCCTTTGAATTACCTCTGGTCCTAATGAGTATTAGTGTGAACACCTGCAAGGCTATGCAGTAGAAAGAGTTGCTTTTATTGTATATTATGGACTCCCGCCACATGGGTCCATGCCAGTATACGCAGGCAAAGAAAAATCAACAAATGCCAAGCTGCAAACTACAGCAGCCTCAGGTAAATAAATCAGTGTTTGAAGCTCATAGTCAGCCGGATACTGCTGCTACATCAGTTTATCTTGTAATGTATGTAGCCATTGGACACCAGTTTTTATATCAATAACCACTGCCAGAATGTATCCTTTAAAGCTTTTATTCATTGATCCTCTTCCACATATCTTTTTAAAGGTATCCCATCAATTATGGGCCTTAGGCAGGTTACTCCCTGGACAATTAAGCCAGTTAGTAGGAGACACAAGGCAGATAACTTTTACCTGTCAAATTTGTCTTATAAAATATACGTCTTTGGACAGTGGGGAGACAACCCGCAGTAACACAGGGATGACATTCAGACTCAACTAGATGAGGAAAGACGTTACAAGCTCTTTTAACAGGCAGAGTGCTAACTGTTTTGCTACTATGCACACTCCTGTTGCTTTTAAAGGGGCCCTGTTATGCCACCAATTTTCCACACCCCGACTCAGCTCCTCCTCTTACGGAAGCTCACAAATAACAACAAAATAGCATAATATATATCCCCTATAATATATTCTTTGTATAAAGGCTAGACGACTATAATTCTTATACAAACACAGTCTGGTAACTCCCTATTAGTCTTTTTTTAAGTTTCAGGTTAGTACACAACAACATTGGACATTGAAAATCAGATCAAACTTGCATTTATTCAACAAACCTTGCACTGCAATCTGAAATCCTTCCATACTTCCATATAACAAGCTAATATTTCCCTCCCGTGGACCCACCAACCGCGGGAGGTACCATAAAAGGGCTGGTGCAATGTGGATCGGGCAGTGGTCGAAGGTGGGAGTTCCCTGCTTAGACTGCTGCCTCCGCGACCAGGTTTCGGACAAGCGGAAGAAAATGATTGGATGGAAGTTAATATTGACATTTCAAATATACTCTAGAGTATTTTAGGTTCACTGTTTCCCACATTCTTCACACATAAGAATGTACAAAGATGGCTCTCAACCCAATATTAACCCACAATGCCACACTTACAGTTCTCAAAGAAAGAAAACCAATGCTGTTAATATTGTGTAAAGGATAGATTCTTGCTTGGAGCTTTGTTAACAAAAGGCAGCACTTAACAGAAAGGCTTTTTTTCATTTCAACATTCTGCACCACTATGACAAGTGCTTTCTGTGCGGTAAAACCACCTTAATTGTATGCAAAACGATCTGAAATCTCAATTCACCAAACAGAAATGAAAAGGGGGAAGTGAAAATGAAACGGTAATGTGTGCTCGACGTGTTAGAGCACAAATGAATTAACAGTGACCTTGGCGTCTTGTGGGCCCCTGTTGCAATGTACACACAGATGTGGAAACACATACAGATTGTGCATAATGACAGTTTAAAGGGGGTCTTCCACAACAAGCGTTTCACAGTAAAAAGGAATTGAGTAGAAAAGAGCTCTTCAATACAATCTATAGGGACGCATGAAATGAAATACAAAGCCAAGTCATTTTACAATAAACACAAGGACAATGTATTTTACCACTGATCTTAAACAAGACTCTCAAAAGCTAAACTATTTGTCACTTTAAAACTTTTGACAGATACATAATGAGCCCTCTCCAGGTTGGAGGAGAGCCCCTGCCTCAAGTGGAGGAGTTCAAGTATCTTGGGGTCTTGTTCACGAGTGAGGGAAGGATGGAGCGTGAGATTGGGTCAATCTACGTTCCGACTCTCACCTATGGTCATGAGCTTTGGGTCATGACCGAAAGGACAAGATCTCGGATACAAGCGGCCGAAATGAGTTTTCTCCAACGGGTGGCTGGGCGCTCCCTTAGAGATAGGGTGAGGAGCTTAGTCACTCGGGAGGAGCTCGGAGTAGAGCCGCTGCTCCTCCACATCGAGAGGAGTCAGCTGAGGTGGCTCGGGCAT
>JAVQKC010039763.1:0-12787 GCA_036025475.1 Philypnodon macrostomus
AAACATGTGTTTGAGCCACTGCTGTGGTTCACGTTAAACATGTTGCCTTCAAAAATGGTGTTTGCCAGGCTGCTCTTTCCACTGCCCGTTTTCCCAATGAGGACAATCCTCCGAGCGTTAGCGTCTAGATAAAACAAGGGCACAACATTAGTGTATCTCATCATCATAATCAGGAATAATTTGTGCCACTTTGGTGACCCACTGACTGGAAGGTTGCTGTCGTGTTCTTGGGCTCCTCACCCAACGTATGTGATCGTGATGTTGTGTGCTTGGTGGTGGGACCATAAGTGTCTCCGTCGCTTTGCCTAGGTGCAGCTATGGCCGCACGGGTAACTTAATGAATCAAAGAGCTTCAGACTGTGCCAATACTGACTTTTTCATTCAGAGATTTTTTAAAAGTAAGATTTTCCCCAAAATATTTTAACGTATGTGGATCCATAATGCTGGGTTTCTGTGTGCCATTTATAAACCTACGTGTAACGATGTAAACACAAGGGGGCGCTCTTACCTCCTCCTCACTCAATCTTATGAATCATGTATGGACTGATAATATAGGCCAATATTATTAGCATAACATAGACTACTGTTGTGGTACATAATCATAACATAGGCTACTGTTGTGAGACCGACCCAAACCCCGGAAATGTTGCAGAAGCAGAGTTATCGGGTCACATTTATAGCTAGCTTACACAGCCTGAACATTTATTAGAAGCGGCTTACCTTGCATGATGTTTTTTTGTCTTTATGTCCAGAAAGACACGCCTGGGTTCACTGTCAATCCGCTCTGACACTACTCACCTCCACGGAGCACCACGAGCTACACTTTACTTTCACTTCTGAACCAGCTCAGCCTGTGTGACGCCTGCTCAACTGTGATTGGTTATGTCAATAATGAGGGCGGGTATAGCTTATTTACCATTTGATTGGTCTCTCGCTGTCAATATTAATGTCAATCAACGTCTTCAAACGTCTGTAGACTGTGTTTGTGAAAGTCCACTCTTTTCTTATTGATGTAAATGACGTAAAACGAAACTGATGGAATGAAAAATGTTTATTCTGAGAAGTTACAAAGACAGTAGTAAATAAAGTCTTGGGCAACAACAATAACATTAGCCCATAGCTTTATATAGACTATCTGTAATACATGCAGTTATTGGAAATACCATTAATAAAGATGCATAGCAGTAGCCTATGAGGAGGAATCAAATATAGTAGGCTACAAATGTACATCTTTTATGTCCAGAAAATATGAGAGAACATACAGTATTTTGACAGATTACATTTTACATTAGGCATTTTATAGTAGGCTATATCTTTGTTACATTCCTGAAATTTGAATTAACTGAATGTGGTTTGTGGTGCGTCTTTGGTTTTGTTAAACTGCTTAAACAAATCTTTGAGAAAAGCATCCTGCTTATCTTCAGTTGATGAACTTCACTTCCAAAATGCCCGTGCTCCAAGAAACCCTCCAACTATTGCTCCTCCAACTATTGCTCCTCCCACACCTGCTGATTTCACGGTTTCACGAGAAGCACCTACAACATGTGCTATGGTCATGAATGATACTGATCCCAAAAACACTCCCACTAAGACTCCTAACATGACACCTCTCATGTTGTTATTCAGTTCGGTGTAAACAAGCTCTTTCGCCAGTTTGAGAATGTCCTCCATTGACATGGTTGGTAAAGATGTTTTGAGGCGGTCTGCTTCTTTTTGGATTTCTTTCTGCACATATTGCAGCATCTCATTGGTGTAGCATTCTCCCTTGTTTTCTCTCACTGTTCTGTCGATGGTTCTGAGCAGCTCTTTGACCTGGACCTGGTTGTTTCTGTATTGGTCCTGACTGTTGTTCCAGTATTTATTATCCAACACATGACAGTGACCACCACATTTATCAACCAGGATTCTCAGAGCTTTATTCTCTCTGGCCCAGTCTTTAATCTTCATCCCCTCAGGAAGATTATCACCGTGAGTGAAGACCACTGTGGTGTATTTCAGAGCTTCTTCAGAGAAATAGTTGAGTATTAGATCTACAACATCCTGCTCTTGTTTTGTGAACCTCTCCACTTTGAGCACAAGTAGAAAAGCGTGAGGTCCAGGAGCACTCTCTGTGATACATCTGAGGATCTCAGGACTCAGCTCGGTGCTGTTTGGGTCTGTGTCAAATAATCCTGGAGTGTCGATCAGTTTGATGTTTCTTCCATTCACCTCCTTTATGTTGGACTCACAGATCTTTGTACCAGTGTTTGCAGAAGCATTGACCTTGAACTGACGTTCACCTCCAAATATAGTGTTGGAGATGCTGCTTTTGCCTGATCCAGTTTTACCCAAAACCACAATCCTCCTGCTGTTTGTTTCTAAAAGAGAAAAACATATAATAATAAAATCTTGCAGCTTGATTACATTATCTTGTGTAAAAAGTACTGACATTTGAAATGTTCCAAATTATAATAAATGTAGCTCTCAAACATAACTTACCTGCCATGATGTTAGTATAGGGTCCCAAGGAGTTGTTGTCTTCTGTCTGTCTGTCTGTTTGTCTGGTTGCTCTTATTCTCTGCACTTATATATTTGACTTCTGTGCACGGTCCAGGCTGCACACCTTTACAGTTATGTAAAAACCACACCCTTGACTCTGCTAAGGTCTTGTTGTTCCCCCTCATCGATATTGCTTCACAGTGAACACATTATGGTCACACATGACACATACAATGCACCAGTAAAGTGTGAAACATGTTTTATTTAACAACTGTTGAAAAAGTGAACAGTTTGTTTGAGTTTCTTTTACAAGAAGAGGCTGGGCTTTTCCTGTAAGTTCTATCCTGCTACACTGGTTTTAATACAGAGTCAAGTCATTTATAAGTCAGGACAGTCCAGGAAATAAACACTCTTTAGCAGATAGTGACCGTCACATGTTTACGATCCACAACTGGTCTATGAGAAGCAACAAATAATATATTAATAACAAATAATAATATTAATAACAAATTATATTTTGAAGTAACTGTACTCTTACTCGAGTAAATTTGGAAATCTAGAAAGAGTAAGAGTACTTTTACCACCTCTGTGTGTCATGTATGAATAGCGTCATACGTGATATTAATTGTTTTCCCAAGGCACCAGGCTTTATGTTCTGATGTTATTGTAGCATATTTGTGTATTCAAAAGTAAGTATAATTTCTACCCTACATTATTTTCTGTAAGCGACAAGATTTTTGTCCAAGCACAAACTGACTTTTCTGTTCTGACTAAATGACAAAACTCAATGAATGATGCAATATTTATTTTGGTATAATGAGCATAATCTAGAGGCCTTTGTCTTCCATATGAGCCATTTCTGATTCCAACTGATCAACTACAAGTCAAGGTATTATGTGTTGTTCCTACAACTTGAATGAGTGAAAAGACTTCTGTCAGGGACTGTATGAAATATTTGATCTATAAACAACATCAAAACTCTCATGATGTGATTCAGCAACATACATGACTGAGGCAACAGTTGAATCCTCTAATACCAATGTTTGTTCAAAAGATCTATTAGTATCTATAATTGGGGTGTGTTATGAAGGACAGTCTCATGTTTTTGGTTGTTTGAGATCAGACACATTTCATAATTTGGCTGAACAAAATGAAAGCATACTTAGTCATTAGTTAGGCTAGTTAGTTAAGTTTATATATAAAGACCGTTGTTACTATATAACTTGTTAACTACTGAATTATTGACCATTACCAGAACTATCTTTAGCTTCTGAACCAACAGTAGACTGTGTGATGTCTGCTCAACTGTGATTGGTTATGTCAATAATGAGGGCGGGGTATAGCTTATTTACCATTTGATTGGTCTCTCAATGTCAATATTAATGTCAATCAACATCTTCAAACGTGCAAGACTGTAGATTGTGTTTGTGAAAGTCCACTCTTTTCTTATTGATGTAAATGACGTAAAACGAAACTGATGGAATGAAAAATGTTTATTCTGAGAAGTTACAAAGACAATAGTAAATAAAGTCTTAAAATGGACAACAATAACATTAGCCCATAGCTTTATATAGACTATCTGTAATACATGCAGTTATTGGAAATACCATTAATAAAGCAACTTACATGCTGTTGTTTTGGTTTTGTTTACCTGCTCAAACAGATCTTCGAGTTCTTTAAAAAAAGATTTGGCATCAATCACAGCTTCAGTTGGTGAGCTCCACTTCTCAGACGCACATGCACCGAGAACCGCTCCTAATGGTACACAGACCGCTGCTCCTACTGCAACCCCTGCACAGGTTACCAGACAAGAAGCACCTGCTAAAGACAATAAAGCCCCCAAAGCTACTGTTCCCAACAACGCTCCCACTAAGACTCCTAACATGGCACCTCCGATGTTGTTCTTCAGTTTGGTGTAAACAAACTCTTTCGCCTTTTTGAGAATGTCCTCCATTGACATGGTTGGTGAAGATGTTTTGAGGCAGTCTGCTTCTTTTTGGATTTCTTTCTGCACATTTTGCAGCATCTCATTGGTGTAGCATTCTACCTTGTTTTCTCTCACTGTTCTGTCGATGGTTCTGAGCAGCTCTTCGACCTGGACCTGGTTGTTTCTGTATGGGTCCTGACTGTTTTTCCAGTATTTATTATCCAACACATGACAGCGACCTCCACATTTCTCAACCAGGTTTCTCAGAGCTTTATTCTCTCTGGCCCATTATTTGATCTTCATCCCTTCAGGAAGATTATCACCGTGAGTGAAGACCACTGTGGTGTATTTCAAGGCTTCTTTAGAGAAAAACTTCAGTATTAGAGCTACAATACTCTGCTCCAGAATTGTGAACTTCTCCACTTTGAGCACAAGTAGAAAAGCATGAGGCCCGGGAGCACACTCTGTGATACACTTAAGGGTCTCAGGACTCAGCTCGGTGCTTCTCGGGTTAGTGTCAAATAATCCTGGAGTGTCGACCAGTTGGATGTTTCTTCCATTCACCTCCTTTATGTTGGACTCACAGATCTTTGTACCAGAGTTTGCAGAAGCATTGACCGTGAACTGACGTTCACCTCCAAATATAGTGTTGGCGATGCTGCTTTTGCCTGATCCAGTTTTACCCAAAAGAACAATCCTCCTGGCGTTTGTTTCTAAAAGAGAGAAAGATCTTTTTTTAAAATACAGCATATCAGTTGCATTATTTTCTGCAGGTTAGAGTTTAACACAATTTAAAATATTAGTAGGTCGTTTTTACATCACAAACAAAAGTGTTAAATCCTGATAAACACCACTTACCTGCCATCATGTGTGTCTCACAAGGTCTTGTAAGTGTTGAATCTGGATGATGTTGCTCTGATGTCTTTGCAGTGGACTTCATATCTGCTCTCTGGAGGAAATTGTGTTGCTTGGTTTTGTCTTTGGTTTTTTGTCTCTATACAGTTACTTAAACCACATCCTCTTTAACAACTGCTGAAAAGACACTTTCTAACTCTAGAACAAATGACCCCAATGGTAACGGTATCTACATGACTGCTGGACACTTATGTCAAATATATTTCTGTGCATTCATGTTTTGATGTTTGCAGCAGTAGTGATGTTAGTGAGGATGACCTATGTCAAAGGTTAAGGTTAGGGCTTTAAATGTAAAACAAATGTGTACATTTGGTCTAACCACAAAATTAGTTTTAGTTTCATTTTGGTTCCATTTACGGGAAGTGACTTGAGTTTCATTACCTCCTGCTACACCGGTTCTGTCTAGTTTAAAAGAATAATGTGCTTAATAAACATTTTACTTTCAAATTTAGCATCACACTTTTATGACAGTGTTTACTTATAAATGGATTTTACAACAATTTCCAAACTACTTGATCTCAATGACAAAATCAGAAAATACCAAGTCAACTGGTTACTCCTTTTTTATTCTATGAAGCAACAAGCAGGTACCATAATATCAGTCTAACAATCCAATTACACACAACACAGTATGAGGAGCAGCAACTAAATACTATGTGTTTTAGGGACATTTGAGGACAATCAGAATCAACGTCTGAGGAATATTTTTCTTGGACTAACAGTAAACATGAAGCAATCACATACACATAACTACCCAGGAGAGTAGAAGCAGTATGACAATATGACAATATGGCATAAAAACTGTCAGAAACATAACTGCAACTAGGCCTACGCTGCCGTCCCCGATAGCAAGGTGTATATCGGCGAAACGGCCCCATATGTCAGCCCCATACGTTTTATTTACAATATAGCTAGGTTTTACAATTCTATATTTTTGCTTGCCAGTGTGTTTTATTGAGACTGTTAATAGCTTATGAGTTAGGCTACTGAGAGATAGTTCAAATTGATTGGACATTTAAAGTTAAAAGTACATTTGGCTAGAGTTAATGTGAAGCCATGGACTTTTCTTTGAAGCGGCGGTGGTAGGCCTACTTGGTGTGAAACTGCAGTACCACACTGTCACCACGTGTTGGCGCTGTGTGCTGTGTTTGGATGAGCTGAGAGGTCCGAGGACATGGATCCGCAGCAGACAGCAGCCGGATAGCAACTCTCTTTATTTTGGATTGGACTAAAGGCAATATACGTCGGTGCTGCACAGAATTGACCTAAGTTGCGCTTGTTTGGATAACGACTGGAACGATAACACTAACGGAAACCCCCGGGACACGCTTGGAAGCTCCCTGTTGTGGATCTCTGCTGGAAACATCGGGCTAACCGGGGCTAAAAACCTGCAGCTTTATTTGGTGCATGAGCCGTTTGTAAGGAAATATATCGATGCGGATTTCTCCCTCATTTCAGACCTCACTTTTTGTGCCACATGCTGTTTTTTTTGTCATGCTACTAGTTGATTTTGCCGACTAGTTAGCCTGTTAGCAAACCCCTCAGCCCCCCGGACAGCGTCGCCACGCAATGCCGAGGAGTGACGCTGGCCTATCGTCTCAGCTAACGCTAAACAACGAATAATAATATATACCCACGTAGTAAACGAACACACGTATCACAATAATTCAGACACGGTACAAAGCTAACCACTTCTTTGATTTAGACCTGCATTCTTGCTTTCAATTTCACCCAAAGCTAGCGAGGCTAACGCCGGCTAATTAGCAACTAGCCATGTCGTTGGCATGAAATAGAAAGCCAGCGGTGTAATCTGGGATAGTTGTTTACAGTTGGCTAGCCTGGACATATGCACCAGTTAGCTAGAAGGTGACCTATTTAGCCTGATTTGACTACTACCCAGCCACTGCATGTTTTTGTTATCAATAGTATATGTAGTTAGCTAATTATTCCAGCTAACCAAAAGCACACTACAATAGTCTATCTATGCATTTATACAGTAAATGTTGACCGACTTGGACTGTGTTGAAGTCGGAAAATACTTACAATATTAGCCTGGTTTATTTATTGTCCCAACATTAGGTAGTGGTACTTACTAAATGGTTCACAGTAGACCTACAGTCCTACAGTAGACATATCCTACAGTAGACCTATCCAACAGTAGACCTATCCAACAGTAGACATATCCTACAGTAGACCTATCCTACAGTAGACAGTGCGACAGGAGAGTTGTTGACCTGGTGCATCTCGAGACTTATTCATGATTGATGATCTTTGTGGAAACTGGCTGCACTGGTCTAGTGTTCCACCACACGCGTCACCAACAGCCTCCCAGGTAGCATTTATTTTAACACAAGACCCACAAGTATCCAAATGTAACTTCAGGGTTAGTTTTAGCAGCACTTTGTTGGAAATATGAGGGCTTCCTTGGGGCCCTGCTTGTACACTTGAAGATCTGATTGGAGCCATACATAGAGTCCCATTGTGTGGAATGAAAACTCAAGAGGCAAGAGATGATGGTGATGATATCTGCGGCACAGTGACCGAGTAAAGCCCGCATCCGGAAGAAGAGGAGCGCCACACGGCTGCAGACATGAGCCTACGCCAACCCACTTCTACCCTGGACAGGTATGCACCCCACCACAACCAACCTGCTATGGTGGCGCGGATAATGCATGCTTTGTTCTTTGTGCAGCTACTAGATATGTCTGTGGTTAACTCATTCTGCAGACACGTCCTTATCTGACTGAAGTCCAGTCTGGCCACTTGAATAACTAGTCAAGCAGGCTGTTTGCAAGTGGGCTGTGATAAAAGTGCCCCATGGAGCCAATGAGGCAACAGCGAAGTGATGCAAACTGTGACAAATCATGTTGTTGTGGGAAATAATATAATTGATATGACATAATGTTGAATGGACAGTTATTTTGAAATCTGAAACGTGACATGGTTAGACATTGATTTCCATTCATAATAATAATATTTATAATAATAATAACAATATTTATAATAATAATACTAACACTACTAATAATACAAATATAATAATAATAAAAACAAGAGTTAAAAAACTAAAATCAGCACTCAAACGGGTAAAAACTAAATATTAACAGCATTAGCAGTTATAAGCTTACATTGTCTCATTGGTTCTTGTCCTACACCCTAAAAGCCAGAAATTATTGTGACATTCTCTGCATTTTGTCATTCTTTTGTCAATACATTATACTGACAATGGTTGACTGACATCGAAGTTAACCAGCTCAAATAAAAAATGACAAATTTTCCTCCACAGTTAAGAAATATTCTATCATAAATTATTACAAAATATTGGAATCAGCATCATAAAAACAGAAATACTGTTCTATGTATTAGTATAGAAATGTCATCTTGGTGCATCCGTTTATAACACAATACTACTGTCTACTAATAGTGTTATAACTACCGTGATGCTGATTTCTCTCCGTATCAGTAAATGTTTTGTCATCATTAACATCATTCTCTGTGGTTGTTTGCTCGTATGTCTTCTTTGTTTTTCCTCATGTGCATCCATCCACTCCTATGTCTGTTTGTCTGTGTGTTGTGTGACCTCAGGGCAGCCAATAAGAAAAACGTCCACTTGTCAAGGTAGGACAGCTGCTCGGTGCAAATCTATATCGAAGAGAGTGGGGATTATGATGAGACTATCAGGTGCACGTGGAAAAAGCTTATTGAGAGTTAGTCTTGGTCTAGTTTTGGAATGAAGTGCATGGATGTTAAATGTAAAACCGGCTTCCAAATTTGGACAAGATAAGACCTTTTGAGGCCACTTCTTTTTTGATGTAGAGAGCCATAGAGTGTTGCTGAATGGAATCAAAACATGACCCTATCGACAGTCTTTAAAATACACATAGATCCTGTTAAATCAGTTATAACGTTTTAGGTATGATTCGCATTTTGTTCTGTATCTGCATGTATCCTTATCAGTTTTTTTTATATTCAGAATGCCTCGCTTAACAAACATTAGGATCTATGGATAGAGACTTATTCCTTGTTTTCTGGTTAATTGTCTTTGGGTCAGACTAATCCTGAAGTCTGACACTATGTAACTGTTTGTTTACACGAAGCATTGCTGTGATTGTTGGTCAGTTTTGTGTCTGTCTTTTTGAAGCTTTGAGGTTTTCATTCAGAATCTTCTCTTTCCTGTTTCTCTGTCTTTTCTCCAACTATCATGCCTCGCTTTCAGCCCCTTTGCTGCTTGGTGAGTTCTCTTGTCCACAATTATCTTGTCACTTGACGCTCTTTGTATATCTTTAATGTAGCCTATAATAACGTCATCCAATATTCATAGGTACTTCTCTTTGTTCTAGGATTTCTTTGTCTTTCCTTTAGGCCTGATTCTAATTTCCCCTTTACATTTGATGATGTTGATGATATTTTTTCATCTTTTAACCCAGGCTGAGCAGTCTGACCATTGGGGACTCGGAGCGCAAGGCCTCTGCAGCCCAACAGAGGGAGCCCCCGACTGAAATTCCCACAGAAAGCACAGGTATTGAACTATTCTTGTGTTCTGCTTCATTTTAACCTTTAATTTGTGCTAAATTCTCACTGACCGGTACAG
The DNA here is from genome assembly GCA_036025475.1 of Philypnodon macrostomus. Taxonomy (NCBI): domain Eukaryota; kingdom Metazoa; phylum Chordata; class Actinopteri; order Gobiiformes; family Eleotridae; genus Philypnodon; species Philypnodon macrostomus. The sequence goes on from JAVQKC010039763.1 coordinate 9,912, forward strand.
ATCTTGTCAGTATGTCATAAAATGCTTTGAATTTGACTTTGACTTTATTTAATTTAATTTCAAAATGAATTGAAAGTTGTAATTGATGCAGTTCACTTATTGAGGATACAATAAGATTTTTAAATAATAATAATTGAATAATTGCTCTTTTTCTGTCTCAGGTCAGGGGCTTATTCAGAGATGTGTGGTGGTGCAGAAGGACCAGCTGGGGTTTGGCTTCACTGTGTGTGGGGAGAGAGTGAAGCTTGTCCAGAATGTTCGACCAGGCAAGTTTTAATTGATTTATTTATATACAATTCAAAATGACTATCTATATATATATATGTTATTGAAGCCCAGTTAATTGGCACATTTTTTAAAGTTTTTGGTGAGGATTTATTGCCTAGTTTTATATTTTGCATTTGTCTTGCAGGTGGAGCAGCGGTCAAGGCTGGGGTCCAGGAAGGGGACAGAATCATAAAGGTATCTGTTTTTTGTCAATAATTTAGCCCCTGTCTATTATATCGTAAACCTTAATTCTTTACTTCTATATTTTTGTATTTGTCAGGTTAACGGCTCACTGGTGTCCTCCATGACCCATCAGGAGGTGGTCAAACTTATCAAATGTAAGTCAATAAAGAACACACAACCCTTACCTAATTTTATAAACGTTTATCTAATTTGTGTTTCTATGGCGATCCCGCAGCTGGGACATATGTCGCTCTCACGCTTCAAGGCCCGCCCCCTTCAGCCGCAACTCTCCCGCTGGAGCCGCTCCCCGCAGACCTCACGCCCAATCAGAGGACATCTTTAGGTGGACAAGCCCCGCCTCCTCCTCCACCGCCTCTGCCCTCAGGACTCTGCAGCGCCCCTTCCCAAAGAATCACTGGACCCAAACCACTGCAGGTAACCGAGTCAGTCAAAAATATCCCAATATTTTCATGTTTATATGCATGATAATACATAATAAATTGTTGTGTCTTAGGACCCTGAAGTTCAAAAACATGCCACTGAGATACTCAGGAAGATGCTGGAGCAGGAAGAGGCTGAGCTACAGGTACATTCAAATAAACATTATAAAAGATATCTACTTCAAGTCTACAAATCAAGTCTGACTGAAAAGAGTTAATCCAATTGGCGTATGCACGTCTTTAAGTAGATTTTATGAATATCAAATGGGAAATCAGACTATCATCAAGCACACAGTAAATGATTTGATGTGCAGTCTTTATTGGAGGAGCGTCTGAGGAACCCGTCAACATCACTGGAGGAGCGTATTGAAAGTGCAAAGAGGAGGGCTCATCAAGTCAGGATCAAGATTCAACAAGACCAGGTTCAGTGGACAAAAGCCTTATCTTAACATTATAGAAAATCTTGCATTTACATCAACCTTCTGTGCTGTGTGTTATCTCCAGGAGGGATCACGGCCAGAATCAGTCACCAGCTACATTTTAGCAGGAGGTTTGTCATAACGTTTGCTTTTGTCAATGTCAATAAATAAATAAATGATAAAATACAATAAATAATAAGGACTTTTGCTTCTAAACTACTCACGTATGTAGTTTATATTACTGTTAAGAATATGTCATCACCAATATTGTAGTTTTTTATAAGCATACTCGGCCTTACCATAATATCAGCAGGTATTTGTCATTTGTCCTGTTGCATGAGCCGCTCCCCTAACACACGATTTCTGTTGCAGGTCGGTTATCCATGGACTCTGGTGAAGGCGACATGGAGGTAAGTGGTTGATGCTGTGGTGAAATTGTTTGTGTCCTGCCTCCCCTCTCACCCCTCCTCCCCCTCCTCCTCCTCAGGCCTTTGACAGCCCCCAGTCCTCCCCCTCATCCTCGTTCAGGACGTCCAAACACAGACGCCAGAACTCCGACACACACAACCTGACCGATTCGGTGAGCTAACGCGCGCACACATATATTCACTGTATGTAGGTTTGATAACAGTTATTCAGTTTTGGTTTAAGCCTGATTTGTCAGTATATTAAAAAAAATCACAAAAGACAGCAAATTTTCTTAGCTCTGGTGAATTGTCAGATGTCGGCCGTCCCTTGAAATCTTAAAAATGTCAATTTGAGGGCACATTCTTTATTCTTATTCAATATACTCTACAGTCAGGGACAATGTATGAACCAAGTGTTTATTTGGATTAAATATTTATTTATGTTCAATCCATCTGTGTTTAAAGGGAGGAAAGGCACAGATCATTAGCCCAGAGGAAGAGGATGATGAAGACTATGAATTTATTGAGGTGGGATTCATATCTGTAGAATGTATAATGTATAATGTGACTTGATTAGCTTAAAGCTCTTGCATTTTCCTCTGCTCAGATGGACGGCCCATTTCAGGACATTGAGTTATTGAAGTCACGGCCGGCGCACATGACGGTGTTTATGAGATATGTGTTCACTCAGCTCCTGGATCCCAACCCTCTGGTCAGTCTCTAATAGATTATTTTAACAAGGTACAGTCCAAACCATCCAATTCATCTCTAAATTCATTTTATTTTTAGTTGTTTTACTTGTCAGTGGAGGCTTACCTGGGCTCCACTCCTAAAGATGCACGCGCACTTGCTCCACAGATCTGCTCACATTTCCTCGACCCTGATGCTGTATGTAACAATTTTATTAGACCACACATTTACTGTATTTTCCGCACTATAGGGCGCACTGGATTATAAGGCGCACTGTCAATGAATGGTCTTTTTTCAAACTTTTTTCATATATAAGGCGCACCGGACCATAAGGCACATTAAGAGAAACAGAACAGTCAGACAAGTCAGTCAGTCAAACTTTATTAAACAATTAAACAATCACAATAACTCTCAACATTGTTCAAACGTTAATGGTGTATTCACAGTAACTCTCAACATTGTTCAAACAT
>JAVQKC010039766.1:0-28970 GCA_036025475.1 Philypnodon macrostomus
ATTATTTCTGTTTTTATGAGTTCAATTATTTCTGTTTTTATGAGTTCAATTATTTCTGTTTTCATGAGTTCAATTATTTTTGTTTTTATGAGTTCAATTATTTCTGTTTTATGAGTTAAATTATTTCCTTTTTTATGAGTTAAGTTATTTCAGTTTTTAGAGGAGAGGAGTTTTTCTTGTGAGATAAAGCCAAAGATACTACTCTCAGATACAATGGCTCAGTGAAAGAACAATTGGATTCAGTTCAGAAGGTTCATTTTGTCTGCTAGGTCATGTGACACTTAGAGTTACTGTAGCTTACAATAAATACAAAATCTGGTATTACTTGTCTGACTAAAAGGAAATATCAATAAACAATTGTATTATTTTTTAGTATGTTATTTCTCTTGTGAGAGCTTTATGGCTGCCTATTCATTAATAACCAACAGACAATCCCTTATTTGAGTGAAAAAGACATAACATTCCATTCAATGCTATTCAATACAAATGAACATACATCAAATTAGGGACTATGCACTAGATTATATAATGTACTGTCACGTAGAGTTTATAGTCATATATACACATACTGAGTGTTTTCTTCGCCTCCAGCCTTCAGCAGCCTCCGTTCTTGTACCTCTCACCTGTTGTCATGGAGCAGCTCCTATAGAACTCTGTTTTATTCTTAGCCTCTTCATGATCACAGGGGGCCTCTGCTCCTACAACCATCCACTTACCCTCCAAAGCATGCAGCATATAGGTATGCCTGGATTCTGTAAAATATAAAAGTCTAGTCAAATGGGGAAATGTCACAAAAGGAAACGCCTCAAGAAGTGAATATATTTGTGGAGCTCAGAAACAGGAGTCTGACTATGACTACCAAGTTGCTAAGTAAAGAGGTATACACCAGAATCAGAATATAGGCCTTGTTTTTTTAAAGCTGCCCTACATGATTTTGTGACTGTAAAAGTGATATGTCTAAAAAAAGAAAAGTTTGAATGATACACTTCCCTTATTCCCTACTTCATCTCCTTTGCGACCCTCCATCACGGTCTCACACAAACCAGGAATTACGTACACAAGCCAAGAAGTAGGGGAAAAACGTCACAGAGATCTGGTGTTGGCTTTTATTTTTTAACATTAAAAATCGAAATGGTTCTGTTTAAGAGATCAGCTCCCTGACATATAATTGGATGTATCGATCAATCAGAGTGCTCCTGCACCTCTGCTCAAACACAGCCCATAGGTGACCTCAAAGCCAAAGTTTCAACAACATGTTTTCAATGATTTTACACATCACCTTCCATAGATTATGTAATATATGAATAACTATATGAACCATTGCCGCTGCCAACTGGAGACAGCAACGTTAACTATAAAACCCCAGATGTCAGTACTGTATCTGTTGGTGGATTACGAGTACTCAGTTCATAACCACAGTGTTTGAGATCATACTCAAACAAGCTGCACTTAGACCGAGAGGATGAAAATGAACTGACTTGCACACAATAATACTTTCAAATGTAACTAAATCAGGCAGAGTTGTGGCTGCCAGGCAGGAAATTAGCAATGGAAATGTAATCCAAACAAGCTGCAGAGGACCAAGTGTCAAGGTAGATGCATCGCTTCAATTAACGCTACTGTTGTGAAATGACAGTCAAGGAGCTACATGATTTCAGTTGTGTTTCTAGTGGTTTATTTTTGATTGGATATAAGAGCAACCTGATTTTGACATATCAACCTCCTACTCATTACCATGAAGACTATATTCGAGAGAATGTACCATGTCAAAAGCTGTCAAAATCCATTGGTGTGTTTTTGTAGCATCAGGAATTAAAAATAAATTGACAGGAGCCATTTCAAGTTCAATAAATAATGATGTTTTTGTGTATTTTGTTGTTTTGGTGTTAGGCATATCTTAACAAGCCCTTGTGTTGCCTTCTGGTCAAATGGATCCAAAGATGCTCAACGTGGTAGGACACAAATGCACGTGTGCAAAAAAAATAAGCTAAAACCAGTAGATTTCGTGGTAAAAAATGTATACATACTATTTTTCTCTTTGACCTGAAGGCAACACAAGGGTATACATTTTACTTTTGACAAAGTATGGTGAAAAAATCCATTTTAAAAAAAAAAAAATATGACTCAAAATAACCTTTAGAGGCTATTAATTAGGCACACTGGAAAATATATTATATTCATAAATATTGCACCAATAGTAGCCTTGGGGGTAAGACCTTGGTTGATTGAGGTAGCTTCAACTGTTATTGGTTTAGCCTGCTGCATATATCAGGAAGTATTCTGGAATAAGGAAGTGCTCTGATGTACTCATTAGCTCTGTTGCTAACTGGTTGTACAATGGCTGAGAAAGAAAACTGAAGGAAATATCTGCAAAAGAAATACTGATTTCAAGTCATTCTCTGTTGATTTTTGTTATATTTAGAGATGCTAATGCTAACCTCGATTGATTTTAATCATGCTCTTTGGATGCTAATAGTTACAGTAATGGTATTGCAAAAATTTTGGCAAGTGTCTCAGAAGGGGTCTTTATTATGTTCAAGGCTGCGTTATTGTTGAGTGTGACCTCGACAGACAGTATTTTCTGAATTGTTGCAAACAGCCTCTGTAATACCTTTAATGAAAGAGTGCCTAGAATCTAATTTAATACATCACTTTTTTTCTTCTTTGTTTTGTTATTTTGCTAGACTTGTGTGGAATTATTCAAAACAAAACTAGCTCTTATGTCAACTTCACAAATGAAGCTTAAGCATTGTAGCTAAAACTAGCTAAAAATGCAGGTACCTATCAAATATATTTCATAAAGCCCCTAACAGTAACACATAGTGAGTACACTTCAGCTATGTGATGTCTTTTGTAAATTTCTGAAGCTGACTCTGTAGCCTTGGTATGTCCAAGCAACAAAAGTATTTTTACAGTTAAACACACAAAACTGCATCCTCCTGGTTGTGATATTGAAAATGAAAACTATTGCCTCTGCACCATGTTTGTCCAGTGAGTTGTGTATTTGATTTACTTTGTAGAGAACTGACTTATATGGCCTTATGCTCTCAAACTTTGTTCAGATATTTGCCCACTGCTCCAAACAGGAACTCTAAATAGCTCACATCGGCACAAGGGCAAACACTTCAGACGGGCCTGGACCACCAGACTAATACAGTGTGTACCAACGCACTGAACACAAATATTGTACCTACCCTTTTCATTCCTTTAGTCTCCTTTTTTATGACTTAGTACTTGAGGATTTTCACTGCACAATTTAGCACTGCCACCTCACAGTAAGGTCCTGGGCAGAGTGTTTCTATGTGAGGTTTGCATATTTCTGATTGTGTCTAGATGGTTGCTAATTCTCCGAACCAAGATGCTTGATCAAGATCTGGAAATGGAGGATTCCAACAATTAAAAATGTCATTCCTCAATCTTCTGTCCAATTCTATACCAATGTAGTGTCTAAAACAATCTTACCTATTCAGCAACTATGGGCCTTAGGCAGTTTTGTTTCAAGCTGCAAAAATGGCCAGTTAGTAGACTTACAACCGGTCACTCACACATTCGCTATATGGGCAATTATTTGACACCCTGAAGCTGTATGGAGGTATTCTGAAATAAGAAAGCTTGACCAATGGTAGTCAAGTCATGTTAGTCCATCCTCTGACCCCTAGCAACATCAAATTTGGATTTTTGTGAGCTGCCACACCACTCAAAAACCTGACACCATTGGTCAAAGTGGTAACTCATAAACTGTTATCTGACATTGACGTACAGACCAGAGAGGGACTAGTTTACTAGTAAGTAAAATCAACTAAGTTAAGTTTTTTTAAGTAAGGGTTATAGTTCAAATTTTACAGTACAGCAGAGAAACTCAAATTGTCTGCCCCAAAACCCACCCCGTAATCCCGAAAAACCACATCTTGGGAGGAATGCGGCAGTTGAGCCCTTGTCTGAAATTCAAATGAAGATGAATAATTTTGACTAACAAGGAACATTGTGTAACCAGCTCTCCTTAGGCCCAGCCAGTGGCTCCTGCGCTTAGACAAGGAGGAAATGAAGAGAGTATGAAGAGTATCTTCATCATGCTTAGACCGTTATCTGAAGACTGCTTGTGTCAATCAATGAATAGATTATAATTTTAGTACATTTTTTGGCTTTATTGAGATAGTATTGCAACATGAAATGAAGGAGAAGACAAAATGTACTTGTGATTCGAACCCACAACAGCTAAACCATACACCCTTAATGAATGCATTTAATCTGTATATGTGTCTAATAAGCTTTCTTTCAAGTTAATGTTATTTCATTTGGTTGGTTGGTGAAGTGGGCTTTCAAATCATGAAATATACACAAAACTATTCACTTTTGTTCTTAATGATAAGCCAACTATGCAGATGATTAAAAAAACCTAAGAATATACATAAGGTTACACTGTTACCTTCTTCCATAGTGCTGAGATTGGCCAGAGTAAACATGTTTTGATTAGGAGTGTGTTTACTACTGTCGATTGTGTTACCATGAATAAATATAGGCAGCAGCTGTTTCTTTAGAGAAAAAAAATAACCATGTAGCATATGCACACACAGAGGTGGCGCTACCATCAGGCAAAAGTAGGCAGTTGCTTAGGGCCCCATGTTTCCAGGGCCCCATGCATCAAGCCTAAAATAAATATGTCTTGCTATTTACTAAACATAATCTTGTAAAATAGCATCACCAGTTTTCCCTTTTCACTGTATGGTGAAGCATTCGGTTTGCTGTGGACCGACAAATCAAGAACATTTTTAGGTAGGACTTAAAATGTGTAAAATAAAGTGGCCCCCCTGCCCATGTTCGCCATGAGCCCCCAAATCGCCTAACCCGCCACTGTGCAAACAAAAGGAAAGGGCAGACTAAAAGCATATGACTGACATTTGAAACTAAATGAAACACTGTTTCATCACCAAGGGACTATCAATCTGAAAAATCACACCTGGGGGCACATTTCTCCAATGGGTGCTTAAATGGGCCGGACCTATTTATACTAAATCTCTTTTGTCAATTTCATTTTATCAACATAGAATATGAGTCGTTTGGTGTTCAGATGTTGTACTGTGGCATTATGAATCCTTTGGTGTTCAGATGTTGTACTGTGGCATTGTCAGTCTTGTCAGTCACTGCATGATCAGGAAGGTGAAATTCATTCTACAACATTTATTATTTATTAGGTGGCAAATTCGGATTATTTTGTATTTATTATGTTTTCAATCTTCATTTATATCTATACTGCTGATTATACCTGTCTAACTGTAGACCACATGGTTGCAGAGTTATACTGCATTTAACTTGGGCTTGTAATTTTCAAGCAGGGTCTAATTTGGTCTAGCGTCCAAAGGGTTAGAAAGTGCTGTATCTGTATCCTCAATGGGTCATCAAAGAGGATCATGGGTTGACAGGGCTCCACGTATGTTAATCACAACCACTGTGTCGCTATGAGAAAAATACAATAGATCAAGTCAGACATGCTGAAGCTGTGAAAACCTCTCAGAACATAGAGCAGTATACAGTATGCTCGCTGTAGTGACACTCATATTAATAATGGCATAATTTGATTTTACATAATGGTGACCTGAGGCAGACTGACATACAGTAGATGTGGCAGCCATACCATGATCATCACCAAACACACCAATGACACTAATACATAGGTAAGGGTGGGATGGGTGAAGAGCATTGGTCAAATAGTCAAGGACACAGCAGTAGTATGAACTGAAGTGGAACCACCAACCTTGCAATTAGTGGATGATCTGCTGTTACTCTTGGACCACAGCTACACATATTAATGATTATATATGTCTCAGAATCCCAATATTTATAGAGCTACAATACAAGACCAAAGTACATCTTGAGCCCCATAGGAGCAGGTCTAAACTGGTCCAGTATGTCACAACAGTATGTATTGTGTAGTGTGGCAGTTGGCCAGATTTGTCACAGTATGGGTCCGTGTCGTGCTAGAGGTGATGCTGTTTAAACCTGTCATTCTCAGCAGGAGCAACACAAGATCACAGGAGAAGGGTCGCGTGCACAGAAAGTCATTCAAACGAACCTTTTATGTTTTTGTGCAAGGATGAGTTAGTTACCAAGCTTTTTTTGTTTTAACTGACTGTAATTTGTACAGCAATCCACCAATACAGTTAGGCTGTCTGCTGTAACCTGATAGATGATGCTTTAATCTGAGGTTATATTCAGAAAGCTGCAGCACTTTTAAAAAATCTAACCACTAATATTACAAGCTCTGTAAGTATTTATTACATTGAAGAAAGTTAATGCAATACTAATAAAAAAAATCCAATAAAATGCCCAATATTTCAAAAGGCTATTATCAAACACAATATTTTGCATAATGTAGCATCTTTCTACCACAGTGATATGGGATTCTATTGGCTAAGGGGGCACTCATACTGACCAGTCCTGTGTTGAACTCATTTCTATGGTGATTTATATTTGCTCATATCTCTCAAACTTGAAGTAATTCAAAATCTCATTTACAATTTAAGTGAGTGGGGAATGCTGTGTCCGCTGTAGAAATACACTATTTAAGCTTCAAATGAAAAGCACTAGTAACAATAACATACACTCTTACACTAGGCAGACACATCACACAATTCAAACACACACAGTTAATTATATCTCTCCACTTTACTAACCATTTCGTCTTTATCACCAAACACTTAGGCTTAGACCAGTAGGGTCGCCAGCATTTTAGCCAACACAGCAACTAGCAGCCTAACTCAGTCCTATACACACATGCCCAATCACATGAGACGTTTAGAGTGCTTTTTTGTTGCTGTATTGGTTGCGTTTTTCCTACAGTTTAGAGAAGTGCAGTCATAATACAACGCAATAATGCAAGGATCATAAATTTTATTCATTTTCATTCTTGTTCTTTGTCTGTGAGAGGATGTAGAAAGTCGAGTGGTGTTTCTCGTGAGAACTCATTTAGCAATCACTTTGAGCCCAAAATGGTTTCATTAAAACAAGCATTATATTTGTCCTCTTTAAAAAGGTCACTAAAGCACAACAGGCACGTGCTCACTAGATCAAAAACTACCTTCGACAGAGGTTAAGTAAAGATTAAACAACAAGGAGCTGTGGGATAAACGATTTTAATGCAGTAGATGCACCGATACTACATTTATACATACATGTTTTAGTATTTACCACTTTGTGTATTACAGATACTGGCTCTTATTTAAGGAGGTAAAACACAGGCCATGTCAAAATCGAGGACAAAGTTGCTGACTCACACTTACATACTGACATTTCAATACTCAAGCAAAACAATTAAAAGCCGAGTCTTTGTAGAAATGAGTTCAAATAAAGTGTGTTTCTTAAAACGCTTTGAAACACAATCTTAAAAGTGTTCACATTTGAGATTCCGAAAACTCAAAACCTTTGTCCCAATACGACTAGACGCTTCCACTTCCACAGTTCAACCATGAATATTTATGTATAAAATGTTGGCTATTATGGGCATTATGACTCCATTGCTAAGCCGTATATCACTTTCTGAATAGGGCTTTCTGCGTGACGCGTCTGGTGGCTTGTATCGTCAGAACTGCCAGTTAGAGCGAGCATTTAGCAGCATGTTAAGCCCACCTGCACACAGCTGCACAACAGATAATAATAGTCTTATACAGATAAACATAGATGCTCCTGCTGTGAGCCTACATTATCCTGTTTGGTATATGGATAAGTGGTTACTGTCATGGCTGGATGGAGGAAAAGAAACCTGCGTATATACATATATGTAATATAACTGGTTCGTTGTAGGGCTGGCACAAAGACATTAAGAGACTCAGTATCACCTGTTGTTGTCCATCTCAACGAAAAAATACTTCCTGGATGCAAGTTGTCTCATGTTATCCGACCATGCTTCAAACGGTCATGTATGTTCAGTCAGGATATCGAACTTTTCCTTTCTTTGAAGGTTCATACTGTCTCAGCAATACTGGATGCGTTTTCTGGGTGTCACGTACAGTGCCTCTGTTGGAAATGTATATATTTATTATTTGTATATTTTATACAAGTATCATGAACTGTATTCATACCAGAGGCTGTTTGTCGATGTCTGAAGCATCACTGGCTTTAATCAATGTCGAATTTGGACTTTTATTTTTACTTAAGGTTTGCGTTTGAATTGACCAGCCTACGTGGATGGTAAATACATGCCTATTTAACCAAATATAGTCAGCATATAGCTATTATAAGTGGATTTATCCAATTAAAAAAAATCTATAAAGAAACACAGAGTCATCAGGCTCAAGTGCTGCTTTTCCTACCTTCAGCTTCTTGCCAGATGAAGAAGAAGAAGTCGCTCTTTTGCCATATTTTGTGGAGGGGTGTCCAGTCCCACAGACGTTTCTAGTGTACATCTGCAAAGGATTGAGCAGTAGGTGTTGAATTTCACAAGACAGGAGGGATGTGGGGGGAGAGGCTCTCTAACAAGATCCAGCCAAGCCAAGAGAAGGGGCCAACCGCATCCAATGTGTCCCGGGCCTAGATGAACTGGTTTAGAAGGTTCTTTTGAAACAGGAGCGTTTGTTCACCTGCTTTATTGTTTCGACTACTTCCTGTAGTCATCTCCAGGAACGCTACCGTCTGGCGCCTTTACCAGGACCGTGTCCCAGGTGAGAGTAGCCCATCCTTATACCAGTTAGGTATAGCTAAAAATCAACAGTTAGCGATCATATGTGGAGAGGAAAATGTGTTGTCTTCCCCTGGTCACCAGAGCCGGCTAATGGTGTGTCTGTGTGTCTTTGCACGCGTAGTGTGGTCTCCTGCCTGGCCACATTGTTGGTTTTAATGTATATTTAATTTCCCATGAAGTGACTGGAGTCTTCAGTGACCGGCGCTGCGTAATTGGATGCTTGCGTGAACATCAGTCAGCCTAACGAGAAACAGAGAACAGAGGAGCGAGGGTTTCTTCTGCTGTGAGGTGAAAAGAATATTGTACACCGGACCAAGAAAGATGCACTCATCCCATTGTGAGATAGTACGTCTGGCTTTTCTCCACTTAGACACAGAAAGACTGGTCTACACACTTCTCACCCTGATGAAGGAGGACAGGAACTAGCCATCTTTAACTAATGTTATTTAGCAATTAGCATTTATGGTTTTGGTAACACTTTAGAAAAGCTCACCACTATTTAGCAGTAGGCTAATTAAAAACCTAATAAACAGAACAATCATTTAATAAATAAGCCGTTTTAAGTTACTTTATTGACACTATAGCTTCTCCTTTAACTCTGTGCATGTTTACGATCTTAATAAATTGATTGCTAACCTGTTAACTGAATAACGCTAAAAAATGATGAAAGGGACTTGTAGTGTAGTTAGCACATTAGCAGCTTAGCTAGTAAAATGTAAACGAGACATGAGCATTTCTCCAAATACGTGCATTGTTAGAACAATGGGCGGAAACTGAAGTTTCCAGGGAGAACCCACAGCAACACAAAGAGGACATGCAGACTCTACTCAAAAGTCGTATGTTGGTGTGTCAAATCCACAACAAAGCTCTGCTTCTAACTGCAGGCTACCTTCCAGTAACCAGTAACTGTTTATAGGTAAACAGATGGAATAAAAGCCAGTATCATATTTTGTCATAATGATATAATAATATTCTTATAATAATTTCAAAATACATGGCCTTATGGGATGAATGAGATCAGCTGACTCCCTGGATATACAGAATGTCCAGGTTATTCCATATTTTTTTCTTCCCTGATGGCACAGGCATATTCATCGGTCTCAAATTACGAAAGAGGTTCAGGGAGCATGAGACATCATTTTCACACAATTCACACCACAGAGTCCAGACCTCCAGACCTTAACCCCATTGAGAATCTTTGGGATGTGCTGAAGAAGGCTGATGCAGTGATCTAACTCCCCCATAATCAATACAAGATCTTGGTGAAAAATTGGACAGAAATTAATCTTGTGACAGTGCAGAAGCTTATTGAAACAATGCCACCGTGAACAACATTTGCCTTTTTTTGCCAGGCAGTATCCATATAGGCCTATTTTAATTGTGTGAATGGATCTGCTCTTCCAAGCCTAATACAGGTGTGTGTTTCTGGTAACAGTTGCTAAAAGGAAAAGGCTTAGCAGAATCTCTACTGTCAAATAGAATCATTGTTTTGGAGATAGTGTGGTTTGTTTTTGTCTTTTCTCACTAAAGAGGAAGTCTCATTAAGCTAACTGGTGCAGCCATTTTCTCCTGAGACCCGAACTGTACCTGTTAGAGCGTGTTTGAGGGGAATGGAGTGTGAATTCAAGCGATACAATTAGCTGCAGGCTGCATTCTAGCGCAGCTGTTAGCCGTAGCTGAATTTCTATGTTTGCTAATGCATGCGTAACCTCACTAGCACGCTAATTGTGTTCCATTATATAGGTGTAACAAACCGCACAAGTGATTCGGGATCACACCTTGAGTTTCATTGCGCACAATTGGACAGGCCCATTCAAAGTGGTGTCATGATTACTAGGTGCAGCTGAAAAAGCAGGCAGAATGATGCAATCATAAAATAACATGTACTCAAGAAATCATCATTTTGTATAAGCTGTACCTATGCTTGTGTGTTGTTTTAAGGTGCGTTCCAGTTGTACTCGGAGGTCAGGATTTCTGAGTTGTTAAAATCAACTGGAACGGCACTTGATGTGGGAATTCCTACTCGGAAACTCGGGGCAACTCGGACAACCCCGAGATGAAAAATCCAACATGGCAGCGGCCTATTTAACAAAAAAGATGTAAAATATAACTTGTATAATAGTCATTCACTACTGTCAGCTCGGTATCTGTTAGCATGCTGCTGTGATATATTTTAGCATCTGCAGTTACAAAATATGCTAAAAGTGTTGCTAATCCTGCTAACTGCTGAATGAGGCTGTTAACGCAAGAGATTTTTATTTATCGTTAACAACTGGAACGCTTCAACTCGGAGATACTGTCACTCAGAGCTCCGAGGACAACTGGAACCCAACATTACTGCACTTTTGACATGTCTAAGGTTCATCCTGAGCTCCATTTTGTGTTATTGTATAGCGAGTATTAGACTCTCATAGTGTACTTGATTTAACACACAACCAAACAAAAGCACCTTTTTCATATATAGGATTTATTTACACTTTGTATTTACATTTCAAAATCATCTCTGTACACATTTTTAAATTCATTATCTATACCGCCTGTCACCCTCCCTCTGAAGTATTATTTGATTTCTCTTCATCATCATCATTTTTTTTATTCTCCAAAAAAATGTAATAAAAAAAAGAGCAAAAATGTTCCTTAAGGATAGCTTGGTGGAGAGATACTGCTCATGTTTTTGAAGTTTTGCAGCGCTGAAAATGTGGGCTTCAGCCAAAACGCTTTGAGACCTTCATCGCCATGGAGACGGGTGTCAGTGCAGAGATAGGCGCCGCTCTCATAATCATCATGTGTTTGTTTATTAAAGCGTCTTTTGGCTATTTCTTGTTTTGAACTGATGTCACACTTCGGCAACGTGAGAGAAACATTTAGAAATCAAGGCCTGGGTATGTATGACTGCCAAGCTGAATAACATTGTCACCACTAACCACCAATTTTAGATATTGCAAAAATAATTTCTTAGCGCTCTGGTTGGTGGAAATCGAATTAGGCTGTCGGGATAGATGTCTTTGCTAGGCTTACACACGTTGACAGTCAATACAGCGGTTGTCAGCCTCTAGCGGTAATTGTTTTCTCAAGGCATGCCTGCTTACTCTTTGAGACACAATAATAATGTGTTTAATAAGGCAACTGAACTTTCTCAACAAGTAATGCTCGGGATAATGAGATGAACAAGAAGTGAGCTGGTGCTGCTACGCCCCGTCCCTCTGTAGGAGCCTATAATTTAAAAATGAAATACCGTTATTATTTGGTAGCATTTGCCATTGAGTTTGAGCACTTCCAAGCTATTATGGTATTCATTACTGACGGAAAAAAGGCGACTTTATCATAACTCTATTTAGATTTCGTTTTCGTAGCTTTAACAATTGATTTTCTAACACTTAATAGTCTTTGGTTTGGAAAAAGCCCATGGTCATTGGTCATGTGACACACTGAATTGGCTGTTGATTTTCTAAGGGAATCTCCTGTTTTCTTCTTGCTCACAATATTTAAGGGAAGGGGGCTTTGCAGAAAACGGATTGCTCAGTAATATCATGGTATCAAACCTTCTCATGACAAAATATGTAAAATGACTTCCTCTTTTACCGTAAAATTGAAGAGCTGAGTATTGTTGGATGAATTGTAAAAATCTCTCAAGTTAATTTAAGGTCAAACTAAAGCAAGGAGTGTCTCAAAATTCAGGCACAACTTAATAGGCTTGTGGCTTCAACAGCATAAAAAACTAACATAAAAACAAATTCTTTAAAATTCGGATCAGGAGTATAGAGTCCATATAAAAAAGAAAGAAGTGCAATTTAATGCTGTTTTGTTCCTTGGGTGAGAGCAGAGAAGGGGCTTGGGGAAAAAGTGTGATGGTTCTGGGAGAAGAAGCTTTAAGTTCAGAAGAAACGGAGGAGTCTTGTACCTGCTTCAGACCCCTCTGTGGCACGCCTTTGTTAGATAGAGGCTGGTGGAGTCGCGACAGGAAACTCAAGATGTTAGAAACAGCAGAAGCACTTTGGCATCAATGTCTGATTACCAAACCCACACACACCAACAACCCTTTTCATGTCAGTGGCCATCCAAAAATTAAATGTGTAATAAATGTCTACACACACAGCCGGAACAAAACGTTTTTAAGACACAGGTTAATGGCTAATGCTATGCCAGTAACCATTGCTAGAACTAATAAACCATTGCAATGACTGTTGTTGCCGTCACCGTAGAGACTGAGCAGATGTATGTACTGTGTAAATGAACAAAATAAAGCCTTTAATATCCACACTAATCATTGATGTGTCGCTGTATTGGGCATGTGTGTAACTATGAATTCTGAATTACAACCATTGTTACCCTTCATCTTCTGTCCATATCAATGAACTGAATAAATTAAATGAATGAAAATTAAATGACACAGCCGACAGACATGGTTTCTATAGAAGCCAATCAGTGAATTTTGGTGACATTCATTAAGTCATGTGACCCAAATACAGTATAACACCTGGCTGAACATCTATCTTTAACCTGTGTCTGAAGAACTTTTCAAAATCCAAAATTTCCAAATGCTTTCAAATAGTAACAAAAACCCACTTAAAATGTAAAAATAACAAATGTGTAGATGAACCAATGCCGACATCAGCAATTTACATCATTACAGTTTTAATCATTAGCTATACTAGTGTGTAAACAAAACATGTGGAGTCATGATTGCGCTATCACAGAAACCCCCGACTCAACACATGAGTTTTGATTCGACACATGAAAGTCATATTACTGCACAGCATCAGGAATTATGTTATAATGAAACCTGGGTCTAAATGTAGTATAGGTTGTGCTGAAATTGAGACTGTGTGTAGTTAGTTGAAAAAACACTTGCTATAATGTAGATGTTGACTGTTTATTAACTAGGACTATGCTGTTGTCCCTGACAGCAAGGTGTATATCTGCAAAAGGCCCCATACGTCTGCCACAACTGCTATGACACCAACGGGCACCTTAATCAGACATTGTGTGATTTCTAAAGGTTTTTATATTTTTAACGAGCAATTAGGAAGCCCCGCCCCCAAACCATGACAAACAAAGGGTCATATTGGTCAGATGTGTTCAGGGCCGGGGGGGTCAATAGGTATTTCAGGTTTGAGCCTAATCGGGCAAAGTATGTGCAAGTTAGAGGCTGTCAAATATACCTGACTTCACCATTTCAATCCAAAATGGCCGACTTCCTGTTTGTTGTAGGGTGGGGCTATAATAATATTTTATGTTGGGGACAATGTGGAGAATCACTGTACCAAGACCAATAGGTGTCATAAACATGGGGGTGCTGTCTTTATTTGACCTCTGTAATTTGTATATGCACATTGAATATACACTAGCAGATTACTGTACAAAAATGAATGTGATTTATGTTCAGCAGGTGCTTCAGGGCATTAATTAGTTAATTAATTTAACATCTTAATCGTAGAAGTACCAAACTCAATCTAGTTCAGCATCTTCATGATATGGAACTGTCTAAAAAAGTTGAAAAAGATCCCAAATTTTTGAGGTATTGTGTTCAGAGTTTTGGGCAGTAATTAATTAATTACTTAATTAATATTCATTGTAGAAGTACCAAAATCAATCCAGTCTTCATGATATGTACCTGTGTGCAAAAGTTGAAACTGAAGGCAATTTGTTTTAGAGTTATTGCGTTCACACATATAATAATAATAATTATTATTTTATTTTTTCATTCTTAATTGAAAATCAATTGAACTAAAGGTACACAGGCCATTGACAAAACTTGTCATCATCTCCACATAAAGTGGAAAGTTTCTGTAAAGCCTGTGAAACAAAAAAAATCAAATAACGTATTTAGCAAAAGCTCAGTCAAAATTGATGCCATTTCCAACTTAGGTATCTGGATTACAGGCATTTTCTTGATGTCCAGGACAGGAATAACTTCTCTACGATTGTAAGTTTCTTTGTTCCTAAGAATAGAATGTAAGATCCAATAAAGCGCAAGAAGACTGGACTCTCATAATAAAATACAAATAGAAAATACTTACTTGCAAGTTTGGTGCTGCAGCAACAGGCCAAAGAATACAAAGGCCATTGGCTTCATAAGAGTAAAGTGGTGAGGGTCATAATGGAACAATGTTAGATGATGTCTTTAAATACATGAGATACAGCTGGTTGCTTGTTGTCCCCTGTCAATGGGCCATTAATGAAGCAGTATGGTTCAAATCCAATTTACACAGATACAGATGGCTTCGGTAATAAGTAACACACTTATAACGACATGCCAAAAGATCCAAGCTTTAGAAGTTGGGTTTAACTGGCCTGTAGCAGTGATGTGTTATGTCAGCAGACACAATCATGCAGCAGTTGGCCCTACAATCTTCTGGTCACGTGCCAAGGATGAATGAAGTACGGTGAAAAGCTGACAACTGACAGGTGCTAATTATGCATCCTTGGGTCTGAATCTAGAAAGTATCAAGGGGATCATATAGGACTAAAAGGGCAAATTACTTGAGTTTGGTACATCTTAACAGTGCTTCTACAGACAATGTTAAAGACTTAAAGATATTAAATGGCACTATTCCAATCACATAAATAAACCTTTCATATTCAGTGTGTCATGGTAAGATTTATTCACAACACAATGAAAGAGACATAAGAGTCACAGCACAAACTATTTTTACAGCAACTGACACTGACTTGGGCTCCAACGCACCAACACTTTGACCTATGAGCTGATCGGGACTGCGCTGGCCGCGTCGACATGGTCTCACCCGGACAGTTCAACACCTAATTCATTATCAGCCTCTGGATAGCCCTACCGTTCCCTGCAAAGCAAGTGTCAACTGTCAAGGTTATAAAAAGCGAAAGAGCTGTGCATTTACTGTATATGTGTCACTTATCAGAAAACATTTACACAAAGTACATATGACAACATGAAAAAGGCCAGTGGGACGTATCAGGAAAACATTGTGTACATCAACATTTTTAGTAAGGATGTCCCGAACAGGTTCTTTTGTTCCCAATCCTATTTTTTAATAGTCCAGTTTGGACAATTTGAGTCCCAATACCGATCTTTTTTGGCATATAATCCATTTCACATCTTACTCTCTTTGTCACTTGCATTGTGCAATAGAACTTCATTCAAATGTATTGTGCTTGTCTGGTGCTTAAATAGCTCAACAAGGGAATTTTATAGTAATAGGAGTAAAATGAGTGACATTACATGGCAACCCAGAGAAAGAGGCTCACGCTACTGTTATAGTAAACAACAGCTTTAGCTTCAACTCAAGGCTAACATTAAACTACTTTCTGAAGGACTTTACCAGAGAAGACAGATAGGTCTGTGCATGGTACTAACACATTTGACACCTGTTTTCACCCAGCTATATACACATCTGCACTCATAACTACTCTATCCTGTGTGTGTGCATGTGTGAGTCGCCCCAGGCTGTTGTCTCACTACAGTGGGGCGAGTGTGAGATGCTGCGAAGAAAAGCAAAACTAACGATTGTTGTTCAGTTGTCTATATTCTGCAATAACTTTGCTCGTAGTTTGTCAGGTTTAAAGCCTAGTCGTACTTACGTGGTGACGGAGGTGATTCCTGTGTTGTAGGGAATCTCAGGCTGGCGGCACTGTGGCTAACATGACAGACTAGCGAGAGGAGAGACTAGACTCCACATACGCAGTCAAACTATGTCTAGACACTACGGGTTTAGTCACAATCTGGTTGTTTACACTTTGTTACTGCTGATATAATATGGAAACAAAAGATCAGCCTGGGAAAAAAACTAAATCCGATCAAATCCTTTAAGAATGCCTGGATTGGAACATCCCTATTTTTTTCCATAAAATAAGAAAAAACAAACAATACTACACAGCAACAGTTTAGAACGAGCTAATGCATTTCCAAAAGGCTAACTGATAGCTAACTTTGATAGCCAATCACATTTGAGAGGTCCCCAGACACTCTGTGACATGTCACAGACTTTGTGGCTCTGTAGAAATGCACTTTTTTATAGCGGTTTGAAACCAACTCAATACCAGTGTCAGAAATATATTTGTTATTATAGGATAGGAAAAATGCCACAAGCTTTCAGCAACTGCAAGAATAATTCTGTATGCAAATGCAAAAAAAATATTTACAACATTGAGCAGCTGTTTTTGACACATCTGACACAGGTGCAACACAACTGCATGCTTTACACTAAATTCTGCTCCTGTGTCTATAGTAAATGGAGCTGATATGGTATTCTACTCTAGCGTATTAGGATTCTAGTGCAATACAATCAATATGGTTGTGAAGCTATTGTAATTATATGGTGCTGATAAATGGAATGAATTTGAAAAATGTCAGACCTACTCATGACTCCTTTAAAATGTCAGCAGACAGCATAGCCTCTCATATATTCAGTCGCTGATAGAGCGAGTGAACAGAAAGCTCTGTAAGTGGCTTCTATTATCAGAGTCTCAGAAATAGGCAGGTCTTTGACACAGCACTCGAGCCATTACATTAAATCAGTCTCTAAAGGAGGACAGATAATAGCTGAAAGAAATCTTGATGTACAATGAGAAAGAAACCAAGAGAAAATATTTTTTAAAAGGTGTTTTGAGACAAACAGAAAATAAAAAACAGGTGGGTGCCTGGCTGCCACACCTCAGACAATTACCCAATGGTCTCTTGTGCATTTCTCGATTTGTATGAAAAAGAACAGATAGAAAACACTGATTGAATAAAACACCGTCTCAGAACTACATGTTTCAGGCTCCTAGTAACTAACAGCATAGCAAACAACTTGACGACACACACTAACTACATGGTAAGAAAAACCTTTAACCAACAATTTGAAAATTTTCTGACCTCCGGAAACACATTTTGTAAAGTTAGAAAACTTAAATGCAACTCTAATGTTAATGTATTTTGTCTGCAATGAATTTACTCATCAATGATTAAAAAAGTACACCTATGTTACAATAAATGTGTAAAATTGGATTTGGAATAAATATATCAATGCAAATCTTCCTGCTGATGTTTTTTTGGTACAGCACAGCCTAATGACACCAACTGTTGCACATTTTACTGCATACTTCCATGCTTCCTCTGTCCTAAAAGCAAGTCACAAAAATACATGGAAGGCTTTATCAAAGACATCGGCTGGCAAAGTGACACGCTTACAAAAGGCAGGTAGGCCTCTGTGGGAGTGGCAGAAGGTTCCCGTAGTGATAATGTTACACTTTGTGCATCCTGGACACCTCCCCACTCTCTGTGCAACAGCATTCAAGTATGTCCTGACTGCTGGCGTTTTATTTCCATCTTTATTACATCACCTTTTTATACCTGGCACACAGGTATTGACAATGACAATACCACAGCTGAGTAGCCTTCAGTGATTTCTGCAAGCACTAGACACAAAACACAGGTGTTCCGGCCAATATGCACTATGGCTCTACTGGTCATGCATGCTGTGCATTTTATAACACACTTGTTATAGCCTGCTTATTAAATTTAGACATTAAAAGGCCAATGGATAAATAAGGAGGTCCCCCAAACACACAAAAGGAAGATTAGTGTTCGTTTATGACATCCTTATTACAGTAGATTAATGAAACAGGGTAACAATAGAGATTATCTTAAGTATTTAGAATCTAGGTTACACGTCTCAGTTCGTGACAATGAGTATTTTTTGGGCTATTGTGCAGTACCCATTCGTCCCTCCGTGAAACAGCATTTCTTTTTTCCTCAGCTTAACCATTGCTCAAAAGCTTGCGGTTTGGGCATTAAATGAGCTCCCAAAGCCGACCGCATCTTTCTTGAATGCGCTGCATACAGCCCTCTCCGTCGGAATGCACTTTCCTGGTACAGAGACCTCGCCGCAATCACAAATAGCTGATTCATTCAAACGTGTAGCAACTGTATGTTAATGACAACGTGCTTTCTCAATTTATTTTACGTAAACTCCCTCGAAACAGCCCATTTAACCTTTACAAGACCTACGTACAAAAAACACAGAACGAATGAGTAAGCTATAAATCACTTACCTTACAAACACGAGCGCTTCATTCCGCAACATATGTTCTGGTAAACTGCGTCTTACATGTCTAATAAATCAATCCCTCGCTCGGGTATGGAATGAAGTAAGCACACGCACAGCGGGAAACAGCGGGCTCGAGCTGGTGCGGTGTCCGTGTGATGAAACCGTACACCTGTTTTGTCGACGCGCATGGATGTTGCCGGTGTCAGCTAGCTAACTTGCTAAAGGCGATTCCCTCCCTCCCGGGGGGTCACTGCTAGGACTCGAATTGCAGCGTGGTTAAATTGTCCAGCTCTTGTCCTATCTCCAGAGGAGATCTGGCGCGGCTCATTGCCGCATGCTGTAAGCCCACATTGGCCAAAGCCTCTGCGGCGGTTCGCCTCTGCCGGACTCAAAAGGATTGGGTTCTCGCGGTTCTCTCCATAAATGGACGGAACCTGCCTCCCGTTTCCGTTTTAATTATTGCTGAATGGGTCTGTAGCTTCGTGCGCAAAATGGCCTCTGTTTTTTCATTCAGCAACAGTCTAGCGCGAGCCTCTCATTGGATCGCTGCGTAGCCATGGCAACGCACGCGGCTCAATCAGAGCGCGCGCAGTGGACCTCGTGCTGCCTGACTACAGCTCGAGCTCAGCACCACAACACAGCACTACTCATCCTGTGTCAGCAGAGGAAAACAACAGCATCTTTTCTATGGGATGAACGCCCTTTGGCTGTCAGCATTTACATAAATTAATTTCATGATTTTCAAAATAATTCAACAATAGCATTAAATGATGTAGCATTAAATGATGTAGATTAAGTGATAAAACACTAACCCAATATACCTACCTGTATATATATATATATATATATATATATATATATACTTACCTGTAAATGAAAGCAAAGATGCTCAAAAATACTCATGGTTAAAACTAGGACATAATGCTATTTTTTTCCATTTATCTTTATTAAGACAAAAGCATAAAAATGGGACAGTCGTTCCCAAATATATTTATAAATCCACATATATAGACACAAACAATAGCCTTCTACACCATGAATATAGGACACAGAACAGGAAAACATATGCTTCACTACATAACGGAGTTGACCATATATTAACATGTTAGTGGAGAATCCACAGTGTACTCTGTCCAGGGTGTACCCTGCCCATAGTTGTTGAGATATTTTTCACCTGTCACCCATAGTGGCAATGGAAGAATCAAAGAATTATGTTAAAATATAGTAAACAAAATGTAGACATATTAGTCAATTTGTGTTTTTGGTTACAATCAAAGCACACATTTGAGATCTGTTGTCAGATTAGGCCAGGTCTATAATCCAACCAAAGTGAATGAGTGCTTTGGATGAGTGAGTTTGTGTAGTTACAGTCCAGTAATGATTAATTACCCCCCAGCACACAAAAATGAGTGTTGTTTTAGTGTTGAGGCAGTGCTGTCTCAATCCGGGGGTATAGTACTATGTAAATGTATTAATGTAATGGTGATAAGTATAGAGTTAGATCATCACTGACATATATTGGCTATTACAGCATCTTAAATGAGAACAGACATTCTCCCGGGTACACACCAAATTCAATACAATTTCTGGCTTCGAGTCAGCCCTGCTAAAAGTGTTGATATACACTTACAGGCCACTTTATTAGGTATGAATGAATGAATCTACAGTTTACTGAGAATGTTTTAATATCAATATCCAGTGAGTGGAGGTTCGTGGGTGAAACGAAACATTATCTCAGATGACCACTCCCTACATCAAGGTCTGCAGAAGAACCTCTCTGAACAGGCAGGCTGCAGCAGCAGAAGACCACACTGGTTGCCACTTGATTAGGTAAAAAGTCTATCTTAATAAAAGTGGCTAGTAAGTGTAGACGTCTATGCAAAGAATATTTTTCTCATTGTGTGAGCGTCTCCCCTTTGTTTGTTCTCCCCCACGTCCACTCAATCAATTATTAACAACTGCATAGTGGTTAATCAGTCGGTCGGTCGGTCTGTCTATTTGCCCGGTCAGTCTAAGCCAATGTGACACAGTGAAAGCTTCATACATTCTTAAAAACAAATTTGTTAGACAGCTTTAGGAATTCTCTGTACAAAATAACATAAACATCACTTTTTGACCTTAACAACGTAACAAAAATGTATTATATGTAGACACTGTTTACCCATGCGTATAAATAATCCTATCTTCTGTTAGCATTAAGGGTGCACAACTTCAGACTGGTATTGATAGTTGACCTTTGCAAAATGTCAGCTAACCTAGACCACATCTGTGTGAGTGCGGCAATGCGGGAAATGGAGCTCTCATAAAGTGCCTTTATGGGTGGTGGTGTGTGTTGAAGCTAGCTAGCAAAGATTATAACATAACGTCTTGTGTGTGACATGTTTCGATGCTTGTGGTTTGGCCATGTAAAATAGAATGGTGCATGCAGGCATAGTGGAGTTCAAAAAGATTCCAGCGGCTCAACAAAGCACCAATGTGTTTCATGTTTCACTGTTATTGTTCACAGATAGTAGTAGTTGTATTTATCACCATACATGCGCTGTAAGACCTATAAAGAGTCAGGAAAGAGGTCACGTTATAATGACTTTATTTAATGTGTCTGTGGTATGATTGGAGTGCCTTGATTGCTCAACTTAATTATATGTTGTTTAGCCCTAGAATAACTCTGAAGAGCATCTAATGTATGTATACTGATTTAACCTACTGTTGTCCAGTGCAGCATTTTTCAGCACTTTTCCTTTACACATCAATTCTAGTTGGATACTTTCTTCAGTAAACTGAGATAATGAAAAATTTTGCTTGTGAATAATTACTGCACAATTTGTAAGTTGAGCAACGTTTGGATTTTTTCAGTACATATACTGTAGGTGGCAGCTACTGTGCATCCATCCACATTGGAATCCAGCGCTGACATGAACGAAACCCAGAAGCTGGCCTTGGACACCAGATCTACACTGCCACACATGCCAGACCTTTGACCATAGTAAATGTACCATAACAATCCTTATCGGCCTTTCCCTTTTGAGACGGCAATGAGGTGCCTTATCCTAAAGACCGTGACATCATCTGGCATCTGTCATTCATTTATCTCCATCCATTTTGAGAGCCATTATGATATGTCAAAGACCGGCACACTGACCACATCAGCCTAAATGTAAATATAACCCACACACTGTATAATCATGTGTGTTAGCAGTCTAGCGCTAGCAATTTTAATGGGAAATATCTCTTTTATCTAAGCAGGCGGCACTCATGTCTTTCCACAGTTGCTCTCCAGAGGCATGTGCATTTGGAACAGCTGATACTGAGGTTGACTGGTCTGGACAATGTTGCAGTATCACAATGGTGTTGAAAGGGTTCATGGGGATTTTGTGTGGCAATGACTGAATGCCACCATCACTTACAGTCCGTGATTGGCATTAGAGGTGAAATGTCTAAGCCAGGGGTGTCCAAACTACGGCCCGGGGGCCAAATGCGGCCCGCACAGCAATTTTTTGTGGCCCTCAAGCTTACCTCTCAATTGGCCCAAAAAGTATTTTTACTGCCTGTGACTTTACATAATCCAACTAAAAGACAGCATTCAATGTGTAACAAGATATCCTTAAGATATCCCGTTATTATATAGAGGGACACTAAGTAAAAAAAAAAAAAAAGCCAGGAGATATGTGTCCAGAAAACAGATACAACCGAAGAGGACTTTTGGTGAAGCAAAATCAGACACCTCAGAGAATGGCCCTCCTTGGTATTCATTTTTGACAATGTGGCCCTCAGTGAAAAAAGTTTGGACACCCCTGGTCTAAGCACATGTCAGTTCAGGACAGATGATGGACAAGGCTCCAATATCTGTAGGCCTACACTCATCTATATTCAAAAACATACCAATATGGAGGCTAATGATAATACGCTATCCATTGAGTAACAAAGCCTGCATATTTCACAACGGTAAAAAAAATAAATAGCAAAAACAAAATAGATCCAAATGATGATACAGATCCATACGAAAATCAAATCATTTTATCGCCACTGACCCCTTGTGGCTGGAGGTAATATTTTAGTTTAACATCAATGGTAGTGGAATATCCCCATCACACAACAGATCCAGGCGGTGTTCCAAATCCACCCTTTTCATCAATATCTAACCATTTTTTATAAGAAAATAAACTGATCAAATAAACAAGAGAAAAATACATAAATCTCTTTTATTATATCACTACCCAAAAGAATCAATTTTATTAAGCTGTTGTTTTTCTTTTGCTGTATTTTGAAAAGTAATGGCTGCTCGGTCGATTGGACAATATGTTGTGAAGATAAATTGAGTCTTTTTGTGAAAGCATTAGTAGAACTAAAATCAGCGAATGTAAAGGGGCCAGAGGAGAAACAACATAATGTTATTAGTGCTGACTTTGTCATTAGTGCAGAATTCAATATCTCACACAAACAAATACAGGATAGTTTTTTAATGTATTAACTACATTAACTACAAAATCAAATAAGTGTAGATTAAATTTTACGGAAGCCCTGCAGGGACATGTTGTTTGTGAAGACTGGATGGTAACTTCACAAAAAAGGTCTGGGCTGTTGCAGAAGGAATGGCCAGCATAAACAAATCCAATGAGTAATGTATTTCGAAGCACTGTGAAAATATGGTCTTGGTTCTGCTCCAATGTAATGGAAGAAATAGGCTTGAGTTCTTCTCTCAAATATCAAGTGCCTTGAGTTTGTACTGCTTGCTTTCTGTTTGCCTGAGTGAGCTGGTGCAGTCCACTGAGTTTGGAATGCCTTTCATTTATCAATATTTATGTATTGACTATGACTATTACCAGTCTGCTAGATATGCCAATTTACAACAAAGAAATATATGTGTCGGAAGCTAGAATATATTTGCATGCTTCTACAATTTCTACTATTGATTTCCTAGTTCAGGGATAAATGCTCTACAGGCACAAATTGTACATATTCTACAATAACTATAAAGCACTTGGAGAGCGCCGACCTCCACCAAGGCCGGTCATTTCTCCTCTTAAAACGGGGCTGCAGTGGTGCAGTGGGTAGGCGGTCGCCCTTCAACCAAATGACTACTGCTCATTGCTCTATTTACTTAGCTCTATCTGTGAGGAGGATGGCCGTGTGTTGTATTGAAAAAAATCCTGGATCCAGACGGTGAGCCGGATCCCAAAGAATTAATTGTTTCTAGTGTCATTTCTGACCTTCCCTAAAAATTTCATCCAAATCTGTTCTGTAGTTTTTGAGTCGCTTACAGACGGACAAACAAATAAACAGACTGACAAACTCTACCGAAAACATTACCTACTTGGCGTAAGTAAAAATACTACTCACACTAGTATTCCTTTACTGACCTTTCGAGGCTATAGTTTGTATATTTAGCCTGAAATTGTAGTAGAACCAAATCCTCTTACAAAAAAATACAAAATACAAATAAACGTATTCCTTGGACCATTTAGGGAAATTTCATGTATGACGCATACATTCATTTTGGAGTTAACTTGCGTAGACACAAATCGGCACGCGAAAGCTTTCTCTTACTGGCATTGGTTAAATAACATCCAATCAATTGATGTATTGGGGGTCAAAGGTTAAAGGTCAAATGGGCATTGATGATGGAATTAATGAATAAACTGTGCTTCCTCATAAATACATAATGGGCAAAGGAATAAATCATTTGTTTTTAGTGTGAGAGACTAATGAAGATGTGGCGGCCATTTTATGTCTCTCCAATTATCACCAAAACCCATAATCACATTAACTCAAGAAGCATTGGCGAAATATGTTGTTGTCTGCATTGGTGCTTGTGATTCCACAAAATTGTGGAGAAATGATTGGCACTAAGCACGAGACCAGACCCCACTTTTGAAAAAATAAGTAGGAGGGGCTGGAATACAAGGCTAATCTAAACCTGATCTGAAACAGCGCAAAACCAACTAAAGAAGGACTAAATAAGGACTAAACCAGATCAAAGACTTTACTATACCAGATCTGAAGCAGGGCTGGCTAAACCTGGCCTAAGACCTAATGATTTCTTAAATATTGGTATTGCCCTAGAAATTTCATATTGATCCATCCCTGGGGCAAAGTGCTCTACCTCCTGAGCCATTGTCAGGCTAATTCTAGACATTACCAGTTAGTGCCAGTGTCTTGATAGAGCATTTTTTGGCACAATCTCTGCACGTGTGTCTTTCAAGGGCAGACTGTTCCCAAATCTGTAATAGCTTTTTATACTCATCATTAGAATATCTTTTGCTTTTTCACACAAGAAATCATCAGCTGTCGAGCGCACTGACAGGCTGTGATGAACCAAAGACTCAAACTCTGTAATTATACAAAGTGCAACAGTCATTTTTGTCCCTCCACCAATTTCCTTACATTCCAACTTCTACACATGGGAAAAAGCCCAATTCCACTGTATATGTCGCTCTCAAACTTTCACATCATGCACCACCTCAGAAAACATTGGGCTTTTCAAATAACATTACATCTGGAAATTACAACTGGATCAACCTAGGTCTAAACAATGTGAAATATTTCACAGAAATGTGTTACTAAAAAGGGATCATGCAAAAATTAAACAAGATCTAAGACTATAGCCTTGTCAGCAGAAGCTAACTCTTTCCCTATTCTATAAAAAGATGTTGCCTGGTCTCTCAACACTAAAAAGCCACACATGCATGTCCAACAGCTTAGAAAGGAAGTCACGTTTGTAGATTTTATATATGACACAGCCAACAAAACACACGCTGATGTGGCTCATAGACGGCTCGTGATTAGTCCGTCCACAAAATCGCTGAGAAATGATTCGCTATAAGCAAGGGACCAGACCCCACAAAGTAGTAGTGCCGGTATACCAGGCTAATTTAAACCTGATCTGAAACAGAGCTAAACCAGAACTTAACCGGGTCTAAAGAAGAACTAAATTAGGACTAAACCAGATCGTAGACATTACTAAACCAGATCTGAAGCAGGGCTGGCTAAACCTGGCCCAAATAAGACCTACTGTGCAAAAAATCTAACGCAGGACTATGGGACTACGATGTGCCAGAAAGAGCCTGTGTACCCTCAGTAGTACACAACCACTACCATATGAGAGTCCCCTCATTGCCTCAACATTCCATAAAAATGCATCCTTGATATGGGAATTTATCTCATCATTTCGGACTCACATTCTTTATGCCTCTGTGGTGTTTCCTTATCGGGGCATGGAGGAAGGCAGCCACTGTTATGTAATGCTCATTTTCCCACGTGTTTTCCCCTAAGCTCAATAACTGATAGACAGCCCCTTAATACTATGCTCCACTCTGCTTCCATTGTTACTGAGGGATAAGTGCTATTGAGGCTACTGCAAAAATGTACCTATATATCGGATGCTGATGTGATGTCTGCTGCAGTGCATCAACAAAGGCACAGATGTAATTATGTTGTAATACAAGAGAACAAAAGCCCTTTAAAAGTGTGCAAACACACTGGAATGAAAAACTGGAGGCAAGACCATAATTCATGTTCAATGGAGAAATTAGCCACAAAATATAAGAAATCGAGATGGTGTTGGCAAATGAGTCAGAGGAAGGTTAGTATTATGTATGTTTAATGTACCCATTAGTATACAGTTAGCATTTTGGCTGGAGGCAAACTTCTTATTTTTTTTAGTTTTACTGGACTTTGTAGTTTTTGTTTTTTTTCATATATGCTCAGAATTATTATTATTATTTTTTTAATTATTACTTTTTTTTGTAAAGCTACTTATTTGAGGACAAGAAATATGTTCTTTTCTATTAATTTTAATGAGCTAATTCATTTTTACCCTGCCAAAAGTTTGAGATCTAATAGTTGGTTACGTTGCCTCCAGTTGCCTCGATTTTGGAATTTTTCAAAATCTTTCTGACACACATTAAATGTCTGTAGTGAACCTGTCCATGGCAATAATAGCATTACCATTGATTTGTGGGTTAGTTTTATCATGTCATACCCAAGCACACTCACTGGCCACTTTATTATGTAGTAGTCTTCTGCTGCTATAGCCCATTAGCTTCAAGGATTTAAGTCTTTCACATATTCACAAGTAAATGTGCATGTTTTTACCTTAACTAAACAGTTTGGAGACCGTGTGGTGGCTAAATGAGATGCCATGGGGTGAATGAAGTTTCCTTTACTTGTTACCTGTGAAGAATGGGTCACCAAATGGGTCTCTATGTCCATGGAAGTCATGGGTCAGATCACATGTCTTGCAAGAAACAAAGGCTTTTAGAGAAAATGTAGGGGGAGCTCTGTGGAAGGAAAAAATGGGTCCAAAAGTGATGTGGCCAGCATACTAGCCTATGCAGGGAAGGTGAGGGAACCTTGCCCGAGCACATAATGGAATTAATACATTTTACCAGGGATTAAACCGCCATTGTTCTGCAACTTTCCTTCATGATAACCCATCATGTTGAGTAACGGACAATATTAATACCTCCACAGGAAATGGTTTTGTTTGTGTTTGTGTACGTGTGTCTGTTAGGAATGACTCTGAAGTGATTAGAGTTTGGGACTGACCTGGATCACCGTCTGGATACAGAAATGTTGTTAATAATTTCTCATTCACTTGAATGGGACAGACATCTGAGGTTGAAAATGGTTTCATTAACTCTGGCACCAACTTGTGGCCATTTAACCATATTGCAGCCAAAGTTGCAGTACTACAACAGCTACTTCCCAGTTTTCCCTACCTTTTCAGCTTTTTGTCAGATTACATTGTTTTATTAGACTATCACTGTTGTTTCTGGTGGTTTTGGTAACCTCTCATTGTATTAAGATAATTGGAATGATTTTGAATTGTAGTCATTAATACAAAAAAGAAAGAGAAGTCATTATTTTTTCCAGTCCCACAGAAGGTTCTTATTCAGGAGTGCATATAGGGGAAATTAGCTACCTTTGCGGAGGTCTGCACTCTTTTCTACCCATGCAACGTATTAACTTCCCATATATAATGATTCCTTACAAAAGAAAATCCCATCGCTCCAAATGCTGTCAATTTGGCCAAAGATCTTTCTGGCCAAGTTGTTAATTATCATGTTCCGTTGCAACATAATTATAAGACCCAGCTGGTCACTTGAGCAGAGTTGGCAGAATCAGTACATTACCAGCTCTCCCTGTCATCTACTCGGTAATGAGGGTGAACATATTTCTGAAAGGAGAAAAACGGGCTGTGAATAGTGTTGTAGATTTATGAGGAAACTGTAAATCCTCCTCAGCTCCTTGTCAGGTCTGTAATTAAGTAATGGCTGGATTAATCCCATGAAACCTGCACAAGCTCAGGCCTTAGTATGGACATTTATTAGAGAAGGTCACTGCCCATGATGCTAATATACTAAAGTAGACAATGAGAAACAATAGAATAGAAAAAAAAGAAACTTCAGGTGTGCGTAGAGTGGATATATAATATCAGATGGCAGGGCGTAACATCAGGCAGTGCAGCCAGGGCAACTGCACTGGGGCCCAAGGTAGTTAGGGGCCCATCAAAAGTCTCAATTCTGATTAGCTCGTCAATCAGGTTGTTTCATTGTTAGGCATACCTCAAAATCAATAGGGTTTTCTCAAGATTAAAACACAAATAATAAAATATATCTCAATTAAAGCTATAAAAAACTATTATCTATCTTCATAATTTCAGGGCCCATACAGAAAACATGCCCTTGTGTTAGCATGGCAAGCCAAACAATTGTAAATCAGAAGTCTCTCTAAAGTTAATTTGATGTGTTTGTGGCTAAATAATTAACTGAATGTGTGACAACAAACACTAAGGCTACCGCAGTGCCTGGGATTCTTTTTCCAGTCAGGATGTACATAGCTGGAAGATTGTGCATGTTTTAGGTTGATGGTGGAAACCAATACCCAAGAAAAAACCCCACCCAGAAAGGCCTTGTCTGTCTGCCAGGATCTAGCTCAGGACCGTCTGTGTAATTATTCAGTATGCACAATTCAATTAAAAAAAACGTTGTCCCATATGGTCAATTAATAAAGGCATGTAGACCAATTTGCAAATGGTCGATTTGATTGTACCGTGTTGCTGATGTTCCAGGACCATCATTCTTGTTGTTGGTCCAGGACCATTGTTTCTATGAATCTTCACCCTAATCTAGCACCCTAACTATGGCCCTGCCAATAACTCTAACCAGTTAAAATGCTAATGAATTCAATGTTGGTCCTGGAACATCAGCAACACAGAGAAATCAGATCAACGCTGAATCTGAAAACATACCGTGGTGATACAAATAAAAGGAATATACATAAGTTTTACA